>JADBJO010028926.1:0-19589 GCA_016801955.1 Conus betulinus | reverse complement strand
CTCGGAACCACTACCCTGGGTCACCCCTTCCAACGCAGGTAAAGCCCCCCTATGTCTGCCGCCTCTAATTCTGTCACACTTCAATGTATGACTGGATGACTGCAGATCCACCTCACCGTGTCGCCACCTCAAGTTCCGTCAGAACCCTTCTGTGTGTGTGGCATGGTGCTGCCACCTTGCTGCAGTTGCTGCATTCCTGACTACTTTCTCCCTGAAGCATCTAATTCATGAGGTGCCCGTCCCAACTCACCATCAGTGAACAATGGGAGGGGGGCAAGCGTGCTGTTTCTATATTAGTGCACTAGAACTCGCCCCATTCACATTCTGCGGCATTGTGTGCACTGTGACAGACTCCCATGAACCTCAGCAGCATTGGGTTGAACGGTCTGTCGCAAACTGGCGCTTTGTCTCGGTAACCGGCCTGACTGCCGCGAGCTCTCGAGGCTTTTCTTGTCTTGTCGCGCTATTATTCTGTCTGTTGCCTATCGTACTGTCTTGGTGGCGGCTATCGTTCTGATCTGTGGCGGCTATCGTTCTGTTTGTGGCTGGCTAAATTGTACTGTCTTTGGCGGCTTCATCTGTTCCTGTTCTGTGCGGTCTATCGTTCGGGTCGTGTGCGCTATCGTTCTGTCCTGTCCTGTGGCGGCTATCGTTGCTGTCTGTGGCGGCTATCGTTCTGTGCTGTGGCGGCTAATCAGTCTGTCCTGTCTTGGCGGCTGCTATTTGTACGGTTCTGGTCTGTGGCGTCCATCATTCTGCCTGTGGGCGGCTATCATTCTGTCTGTTACGAGCTATCTGTCTATGGCCAAGGGAAATTGGTTGGGCAGCGCTTTTTCATCTTTGCGTTTATATTCTCGGAACTTCATTTTTGGCATTAGTTTCAGCTTCAAAATACAATTACCGAAACGAGTTAAGATCCGTTTCCATACCCTCTCTCCAATAGAAAAAACTGATCGCGCAACGACCACACGACATAAGTGCTCTTGTGGACGAAGGTTATCGCGAGCGGAACCATCAACAACAAACACACCATGCTGTCTCAAAAAGACAAAAATATTAGAGCCTTCTCTCTCGCTCATCTCTCTCCCTCTCTCTCTCCCTCCCTCCTCTCTCGTCTCTCTCTCACACACACCACACACACACACCCACACACCCACCCACACATACATACCACAGCATAACATACAACCACACGTGCGCGCTCGCCATCCCACACACACACACACACACACACACACACACACCCACACACACCATAAGTTAAGAAGGAGAAGAATAAAGTCTTTCAGTGACTACCCCAGGTTATTGATGAAATATTAAGGAGTCTTATCCATCAAAGTCATTGAATATGGTTTCAAACGGGTCGAGTTATCGTTGTGTTGTTCGAAGAAACAAACAAGAATCAACTTTGTTGTGATAGTAAAGATAGACATGAACACCTGCCTAAAACAAATTTGATAAAACGAGCAAATAGTACTGAGATATCCTAGAGGAACTGAAACACGATATAAAACATTCCTATCTGACGAAATAGTACGGGAGATATTGGCTGCATCAGGATAGCAGAAGAATCAACAAATTTGGGGGGGGGGGGGGTGGGGGGATCGAAAACGAAAAAGAAACTCCGTAATAAAATTACAGACAGCGGATCCGTAGAATTCCGAAAGATATGCGAAATATTTGTCCGTTAAAATGAAAAAAACACGTTCCAAAACCGTGCGTGGGTAGAAATCACGCAGGCCACGTGATTTTCAGTGTATGCACTGAAAATATTGTCTTCATTCACAGATCACACACCACACACACAACCACACACCGTGGGCACACCTTTGCGCGCGGTGCGGATACACAGCACATACGCCGCGCGCGTGCGCACGCACCACACGCATGCCTTGCGGCGCTCGCGCACAAAGCCAGAGACTCCTCACAACATGAAGCGTAGGGGAGAACTCCAAAATTTCTATCTGTCCACACAAACAAAAAAAAAATGAATGACTGGAGCAAGGAGAACAATATTTCAATTTTCTTTTTAAATCTGCTACATACACCCTACACACCTCCCTCCGCCCCTCCCCCTCCCCCCTGCCCCTCATCTCCCCCTTAAAAAACGGCGGTATATACACGAGTGTACCGTTAGGCGAAAACTAAAGAAATAAACTATTGCCTACATCCAGGGAGTGATAATGTTAAAGAGAAAGAAATCGTGTTTCGGTGGGACTAAGAGAAGAGGATAAGGAGACAGAAGAGATAAGAAGAGAGCCACAACAACAACACAACAAATGTCTGATAGAGGTAGTTGGGGGGATATATAAAAGGGAGGATTAGACGAAGATGCGAAAGAAAAGCAACAACACACAAGAGAGAGAGATCGAGATAGAGAGCTGAGAGAGCGATCGGAAGAATAAGAAGCCAGAGGATAAGAGAGAGAAGATAGAAGAGAGAGTATCATTCCTAACAAACACTCAAACGAGAGAGAAGAGAGAAATTCCTAATCCGCAACTCCAAAACCAATAAAATAGATATTTATGAAGATGCCGATCAAAATTTAAAAAAAAAAAAAAAAATGGGATGATCAAAACTTTAACCAAAAACGTTGCAACACCTGCATCACACATTACGGTGAAATATGACACTGATTCCTTAGTGTGTTGGAGGATGAGGGGGGTACCATTTTTTTTTTTTGTTTGTCTTGCTTCATTGCGGAGCTAAAAGAAAACAAACTGAAATCCACGATAACTATTGCATTTAGCATCCCCCCTTTTCCTCTATGAGCTCCAATTTGTTGAACTTGGACTAACGGAAACAAAAGCAGAAAGAAGAAAGAGAGAGAAGAAGAAGAATAAGCGGCTTCCCGTTTTTTATCCTAGATGAAGAATATCTCTTCACCATTTTTCTGGACTGTTGTACTTTTATACAGTGAAATATCTAAAGGGTTTACACTGCCTGCCAAGACGACGGCGCACCCACGTTCGTGTGCATGCGTGTGTGTATACTACACACAGACAGAAATGGAGAGAGTGAAAGCTGTTCCTGTGTGATATTCACGAACTGAAAATCAGGAAGAACGGAAATAACGAGTAGTGGGTAATCTGATCAATGATTGCTTTTTTGAATTAACATTATCTGTTTTTAAATAACATTATCTGTTGATTCAGACCACACACACCCTAAAAAAAATGTGGATGGCTTCCACATTCATACTGAAGATACACAGCGGTGTTGTGTGTGTGTGTGTGTGTAATTACTGGGCACTACTATTATAGGTTGGTGCGTATACGTGTTGCGCAATCGGACGCCAACCCAGACTTTGCCCTCAACAAGATTATTACAAATTTTCCCTCCGACCTGACAGCGTGAATTTTCTGTTTTTGAATTGATCAGTACTCTAGGATGTGATGCATTTTCGTGGAATATTGCAAATTCTTGAAATGGCAGAAACTTAAAAATTTTCATTTCGCACGTCCCATAACAAAAAGAACATAAAAAGTCCTCTTTTAGCCCGTACAGACTATTACTTACTTCCCTTGATGGAAATGGTTTTTATGCGGCCAAGACATGTGCTCTACGATGTGTGTGTGTGTGTGTGTGTGTGTGTGTGTGTGTGTGTGTGTGTGTGTGTGTGTGTGTGTGTGTTTTGTCAGTGTTTTCCTCTTTTCTTTTTTTTCTTCCTTGTTTGTTTTTTTTCTCTGTGCAGTTCTTATCTTTAGGGCAAGAACAGCATAAAGCGATGTTTTTCTCTATATGTAACATTAGCGAGTATTTCAACAGAAAACTTTGGGAAATTTGTTTTGTTTTGTTTTTTGTTTTTTGTTGTTTTTTGTTTATGTTTGAATGGGATTGGCATTGACATACAGTTTAAAACTTTTCACAGCCTTCGAGGTTTTTTTTGTTGACAACATTCGAAACAGACGACTGACGCAGATAGAGCTGATCCCAAATGGTTGTAACACCCTCTAATGGCGGAGACATGATTATGACTTTCCACGTCAGTTTCCGGCCTTATTAATTGGAGAGGTGACCTCGCTGGATCGCACGCTCGGCTAAGGCGCGAATCCGGATCAATGGTTCGAGTCTGCTTTGGAGTTTGTGTATTTTCCCCATTTCCAGCAGACTATGGTGGGTTGGGTGCTAGTCTTTCAGGCGAATTGACGTCTAGACGAAAACGCGCTGATAGCGCATAAAAGACAGAGTTGCCCCCGTAGGAAAGTTTTTTGCAGAATCTCCGCTTTGATTAATATGCGGTCGACAAAAAAGTATCATGTAGCAATATCACACACACACACACACACACAACACACACACACACACACACACACACACACCACCCACACACACACACACGCGCTATACCACAGCAATACACTCTTTTCAATTTTTTCAATTTTTCAAATTTTCAACCACTCGTAAATCCATCATAACAGTTTTACATTGCCGCACACCACAACATCATTGCAAACATTACAACGCCCTACTTCATACTCCGCTAAACGTAAACTTTAGCAGTCGGAGGTGGGGTGGAGGTGGGGTGGGGTGGGAGGGGAAGGGGGGAGGTTGGGATGGGGGGAACTATGCGAGGGGGTGGGTGGGGAGGGGTATACAAGGTTCCCTCCCTCTCCGGTGGCTTACAAACACAAAAGCTATGATAGTGTGCGTTCGCACCCGTATCTTTTCCTTCACCTTTTTTTTTTTTTCCACCTTTGGTGAATTTGGACGAGGACCAAAAGAAACTTGCCTTCCAACAAAAGGAACGCCAGATTTCGAAACGTGACAGCGTCTTCGTAATTTTTCTCTGGGTCTATTTTCAGCCATGAAATTCCTCGGCCCTCTCCCCCATCCCCAACCCCCCCCCCACCCCAACCCCCATCCCCAACCCCAACCCCTATCTCCGCACCCTCCCATGAAAAAAAAAAAAAAAAACCACACACACACACACACACACACACACACACACCACACGTTAAATCGTTTGCACAGACTCTTCCTGCTATTCGGACAGGCACTGTGTGTGAGTCGACGTCCACAACGTGCAGCGGTTCTTGTGAAGAGGGAAGGGGGAGGGGAAAGTGGATGTGGAGAGGATATTGGAGGAGAGGTGGAGGGGGGATAAGATATAGAGAGGGGTGGAAGGGGGGCACAGCAGGCACACTTGCCCCGAACAACATTCTCTCTGATTGATATCCAGAACAAAGGATAAGCTTTTTTTTGTTAGCACAGAAACGTGGCGTATTACTGTGACTGCGGTGTGTCATTTCTCATACTTTTATTGCCTGTTATCCTCTGATTTACCCAAAGGTGACAGGCACTCTCAATGTCTACGTTGCAACATTGACAAGTCTTCTTTCTAAAACCGTATGGGCTGTAAATCTAACTCTCTTTTTATGTTGTGTGGTACAAACAACATCTTTAATGATGAAGAGCGTAATATGTCAATTGCTTTGTATGGGATCATCCTAGCTTCATGTCTTAAAAAAAAGAGTGAGGGTTAAATATTGGATGATAGCACTGCCAAGCTCAAGGACAAGACAACAAAACAATGTGACAACCTTTAATCAAACTTTTTCGTTTGATAGTTTTTCAATAACACAGGTGTGACAAAAACCTAGGTACTTTGACTTATCATTTATGCAACCTTTACCTACGGAGACTTTAGCCTTTGCACGTTTTCACTTGAGCTTTATTTACCACGCGACACAGTCAAAAAGAAGGCGCCACGTCCTCACATTTTTCATTGACCCCTTATATAATTTATAAACAAGTAGGGTAATTCTTGCTCCCATAAGAAAACCTAACACAGAGTAACTTTTATCAAGACTGGCAACAGCCTTTTAAACTTGAATACAATCAGACAAATGCAAAGACGATCAATCTAATATTGGGGGGCGAAAAACAAGCGCAGGCCAACAACCCTTCTGCTCACAGTAATGACTTGGCAATACAAATAGATCTGCCTTCGAGAGGGATTACGATGGTTCCCTCATGCAGCTAGTGAAGAGTTTTCATGTTTATAATATATTTTTCTTAATTTTATGTTCCCCGCTTTCTTCATCTTCAACCCCACCCCCCACCCCCCACCCCCCTCCGCCTTAAGTTCAAATCTTTGCCAAGGTCATTACTGTGATGACAGATGGGCTGTTTGGCCTGCGCTTGTTTTTTCCCCCACTATTAGATTGTTCGTCTTTATATTTGTCTGGCTTTATTCAAGTTTAAAAGGCTGTGCCCATCTTGAATAAAAGTTACTCTGTGTTAGTTTTTCTTATGGGAGCAAGAATTACCCTACTTGTTTATTGTTTACTGTTCCCTACCTCATTTTATTTCCACTCCCTTATAATTGGCGGAAGGGGTTCAGAACAGGCCGCTAGCTTTATAGCTTTGTATTGCAGACTCTTCATCGACGCGATTCAGTGGCTGAGCTGTTGGACTATTCCAGACGGGATACAGCAGCTGTCGAGGTGCTGTTCGAGCTGTCAGAACAGGAATTAGTGGATAGGCCACCTATTTCCACACGTCGCCTTCGAGGGCGCAAAAAAAAATAACAACGGTATCGTTTCGGCCCCTTGAGATAGTCTGAGATCCTGGAACTACTTGCGTCGTGTGAGGACGAGCCCGTGCTGGGTGGGTGTTTACGTGTTGTGGGGAGGGGAGGCGGGGGGGGGGGGGGGGGAGTTGAAGGTCAAGCTAGACAGACAGATAGACAGACATACAGCCGGACGGACCGACAGAAAGACAGGGAGAAAGAGCGATCGAGAAAGCGAAACAAAGGGGAAGGAGCGGGGCAAGGTCAAGGCTAGCGAGAAAGACAGACAAAGAGAAATGATGCAGGGAGACAATGAGAACAGAGAACAGGCAAGAAAGACAGGCAAAGAGAAAATAGGGAGACAATGAGACGCAGAGATACATGCAGAAAGACGGCAAAGAGAAATATGGAGATGGAGACAGAGAGACAGGCAGAAAAACAGGCAAAGAGAAATAGGGAGACAATGAAGAGTAGATACAGGCGAAAGACAGGCAAAAGAGGGATTGGGAGACCAAGAGAGATAGGGAACAAAGAGATTAGGAAGGCAAAGAGAGATATGAAGACAAAGAGAGATAGAGACACAGAGAACTGGGAGACAAGGAGAAAACCGAAATGGAGGAGAGCAATTGAACGGTCAAGAATACCATAAATGAGGAGGCGTAGGAGGAGGAGGGATAGAGACAGCAGAGAAAGACAGAGACGAACAGACATAGAGACATACAGACAGACAGAGGGGGCAGACAGAGGGCATAGATGAATGACCAGGCAGAAGCAGACAGACAGTGGGGGGGGGGGGTTGCAGGCGAGCAGGCAGATAAGCAGATGGACAGACAGAAAAAGACAGGAACGAAAATTAAGGGCCGACAGAAACATCATAAAGGGGGCCTGTTTGGGGGGATTGGTATATGCAGACGCTGATAAAAACAGTTTTACTATCAAATCACACAACTCTAACGAACCACAAGGGGAAAAGGAGGAGAAATCGTTTTGACAAAACAATATCAAAACTCTATAACCAAATCACTCTCACCTCAAACGTAACGTGACTTTTTTTTTTCGGGGGGGGGGGGGGGGGGGGGTGGTTACATAATTCCTTCTCTACTATTAATGGAAGCAAACACCACCCAACACACACACACACACACACACAAACACAAACACACACCACACACCCTTTCTCTCTCTCTCGTCCTCTCTCTCTCTCTCTCACTCCCTCTCGTCTCTCTCTCTCCTCTCTCTCTCCTGCTCTCTCTCGCTCTCTCTCCTCGCTCTCTCATACTCTCTCTCTCTCGCTCTCTCCCCTCTCTCTCTCGCTCTCTCTCATCTCAGTCTCTCTCTCTCCTCTCTCTATCTATATATAGATATATATATATTTATATATATATATATATATATATATATATATATAACACTGTACGTTCGCCCACAGAGATTCATTCTTCCTCTACTACCTTTGGTGAATAGGGCGAGAGCCAAAGGCAATCCCTTCCTTTCCACAAAAGAGATGATCCCATTTCCAAAAGTGACAGTCGTCATCCTTATTTCTTCTTCTGCGGGGTATTTTCAGCTATTGACACACCCCACCACGGGGCCCCGTAAAAAAGACGGTGAGGTGTTGACACTGGCGCGTTGCTGCGAGGTGACGCTAGATCAAACAATCTTATTGATAACTGGTCAAAGCGTGCAGGGGGTGGGGAGGCATTTGGTAGGGAGTGGGTTGGCAGAGGGAGAAAAGGGCGCCGCAAAGTAGGTGGGCAACATCCCTAGTTTGATGTCAAGAGTGAAAGTGAGATTGACTGCTAACTCACAAACGTCGCATAGTAAATGGTGTTACTCAGGTGTTTGTTTTTATAATGCTTTTATTTTGCATTTCATATTCTTAATCAAAATGAGAGCAGGGTACCTTCACTTTTTTCTCAGACGTTATTCACCACCAGTCTGGCTGTGATGCCACGCGTGGACTGAGACTCATAGGCCAGGTCGTGTTGGTTGTTGTTGTTGTTGTTGCTGTGTTGTTGTGTGTTGTTTGCAGCACAATTTTCCACTGGTATAATGGGAGAAGAGAATGAGGAATACGTACTTTGAGCTTCGAATGGATTACATCTTTTGTTATATCATTTTAACTCTTCTATTGGTTTACATGGTGATGGGTTCATCACTGGAACCACGCAGCATCACTGCAGGGTACTCTCTTCTGCTGACACGCAGACAAACAACAGGTGAATGACGATAAGAAACTAGAACTCATCTGCCTTAAGCCTACTGACGTTGCGTGCGGTGCACGTGCGACATCATGTTATCAATGTAGGACACTCTTTCATTGCACAAAAACACTCATGTTGCCAGAGCTGTCCCATGTGATGTTGGAAAGTGTGTTACATCAATGGTATGAATCGTGGACACTCTTACATTGCACGAAAACACCCATGTTGCCAAATTCTGTCCCCATGTGATGTATGAAAGTGTGTTACATCAACGTTATAAATCTGGGACACTTCATATTCACGAAAAACACCATGTTGCCAAATTCCTTCTCCCCATGTGATATGTGAAAGTGCTTTCGTTTGTCTCCTACATATGTGTCAGTCAGTTCGTTCCAGGAAGACTCATTTCAAACTCTTTGTTGTGTGTTTTATTTTTTTAATCACAGTGTTTCCTGGGTCAACATCAGCCTTCTTTCTGACTACAATTTCGTGAATATGTTGCCGTTTACTAGCAGAGCAGTTAAAAAGCTATCCTGAAATGAAATATCATCAGATCAGACAGAACACGTTTTTACAACCCCATCCAGACTTTAAAAAAAAACTCCTTCCATTGGCTGGGATGACCTTAGTTTATGCTTTAAACAAGTAAAAAAAAAAACCGTTTTGTTTCATACCGTTTTCATTGAGAACACGAGAATGTCACTACTATCACACATTTACTTCAGGTAGTATTCGGTGACGTACCACTGACCCCTACCTTGCCGTTTGTTTGTTTGTTTGTTTGTTTTTTAATCATATCTACTTCAATCGCAACGACTTGTAAATTTCTGGGTTTTTGATGGGGCGTATTCACTAAGTAGGGCAGACCAGAGGATGACGAGGTCTTACGTGTTGAGTGGCCGCTCATCGACAGAACTGGCCAGAAGACGCGAATGGTTTTTCTTTTTCTGCCTTGTGATTGGAGACTATTCACAGACATGACTCAATCGAGGGGGTGTTTGGGCTGATCCCTGATGGACTGCAGCAGCTGTTGAGAGTGCTGTTCGGGTTGTCAGGGAGGGGAGTTATGGCTAGGCCGCCCAATTACCACGTCGCCTTCCAGCACAATGGAGTTTATCTTTTCTGCCCTGTGGGAACTTCTGGGTTCCTGGAATTCACTAGACGGTGCGGAGCATGTGTAATGGTAATATTGATGTGGAAGTGGGGGATGGCGGTGGGAAATAGACAGAGAGAGAGAGAGAGAGAGAGAGAGAGAGAGAGAGAGAAGAGAGAAAGAGAGAGAGAAAGAGAGAGAGCTAGCAAGCGAGCGAGAGAGAGAGAGAGAGAGGAACAGATAGACAGACAGATGGACGGACAGACAGACAGACAGGCAAAAGGGCAAACAAGCAGAGGGGGGAAGAGAGCGTCCAAGAATGACGAGACGACAGGGAGGTGGGCTAACAGAAAGCAAGTGTGAAAGATCTCACAGTGATTGTACTTTGCCAATTAATCATGCAAATAATATCAGCTTCCACACAAGGAAACCAACACAATGTATTACGGCAAGCATTGCAAGGTCTTACATCACTTCACTTTTAGGTCAGACCCAACACTGATCACCTTTAACTGAGAGTCATTTTACCTTTTACTGTTCAAGTTGTGAAAACACCATATCTGTGACACTGTACGTTTCCACTCACATTGTTTATGTTGCATCTTCCACCTTTGGACAAGAACCAAAATTAACTTGCCTTCCAACAAAATTAACACCAGATTTCAAAAAGGGACAAGAGTCTATTTTCATCATTTTTCTGGGGTCTCTTTCAAAGCCAGCGAAAACTATTGTACCCCACAAAAACCATGGTAGAGTGTTAACACAGGCTGTCTCCTGCAACTTGAAACGGCATCATCAGTAGGTGGACGCTGTATTTTTCCAAGGGTTCTAGAGTATGTGTTGGGCTGCGACCGGGGGGCGGGGAGGAAGAGAGAGGAGGAGGAGGGAAGCGGAGGAGTGAACGTGCAAACATGACTAGACGACATCTGACTGAAAATCCCACACAGAAGATAATGTTCATTGCTTACTGGGAAAAGATTTACTTGACCAAATAGTTTAGGAACACTATTTTACTGATCTATTTTCCTGACTCACCACAAAGTTGACTGTGGCCCCCCAGTTTGTGCCTGGCCTTATTCAATGGTCTTGTTTTTAAACCATGTACAATTTACATATTTAAATTGCATAACTTTTACTGGTTTGTTTAAACAAGAGCGTCATACATCACTAGTCTTCTTTGGATGTTATTTGCCTTGCTCAATAGTCTTGTGTTTTCAAGCCATATGTAATTGTACATATCTTTTTTGTCACACAGCTTTCACTACCTTGATAAGCAAAAGTGTAGCACATGACTAGCTTTCTTTAGATGATGTTAACTCATATATTTAAAACATTACATCTAGTTCCTCGTGACTAGATGCCATATTAAAAAAATGTCACAGTTTCCAAGTTTTTCTTTAATCGACGTTGGCTGACAAAAATGCAGGTTATTTCAGACACTTTTGATCATATGTACTTCAACAGCAAAACCTCATCGCTTTCTCTCCTCTTTTGATCAATCGTTTTCATATGACGGGACAGACAGGACATGTACGACTTCTTACGCTCTGACTGCCTGTCACTGACGGATGAAGACTGGCTAGATAATGTAAGGTAATATTGCTTATAGCCCAGCCGATCGCAAAGGGCCATATGAGGGCTATCACCCACGTTAAAATCAACTCACAAATCATCCATTCACACAACTTTAAAAAATACATCTAAACACTCACATCCCGAAATTTTGCTAAAAAAAAATCTTTTTCAATGTAAAATCTCAGATCCGATGAATGAAAAATGTCAATCTTTTTCAAGAATTCAAAGATCAGGCGGAACATCTCTTCCAAGATTTTCATGGAATCTGCCGTAAAATGTTTGTGTCTCACATCATGCAAGTCCGCTAGAAGAAGCGAATGGTTGCACAGCTTTTGATTGGAGACTATTCATAGACATGACTCAATCAAGCGGCTGTGGGGCTGATTCCAGACAGGCCGTAGCAGCTGCTGAGGTGCTGTTTCGGGTTGTCACGGAGGGGGTATTATTGGCTAAACTGCCTAATTACCGAATCGCCTCCAAACAAAAATGGAGTTTACCTTTCCTGCCCTGTAAGATCATCTGGGTTCCTGGAACTGCTTGATGGTGTGGAAAGACGTGTTACAGTGATGATGTGGCGGGAGGGGGGACGGGGGGGGGGGGGGGGGGCAGGGCGGTTGAAGGTCACTAAAAGTGAGACAGAGATAGGGGAATGAAAGAAGGGCGGGAGGTAGAGAGGAGTAGTAAAACGGGGAGGAAGGTAGATGGCTGAATATAAAGTTAGTCAAGTGAAAGAGAGAGGGGGGGGGGGTATAGACACAGAGAGAGAGAGGGGGGGGGGGGCGGGGGGGGGGGGGGGGGGGGGCAAAATACTTGCAAGGAAAAGGAGAGAAAAAGACATTCAGCAGAGATAGACAGATAGACAGATAGACAGACAGACAGACAGACAGACAGAGAGGCAGGTGGACAGACAGACAGAAGGAGAAAGCGATGGTACAAGAATGGGGGCTCGCCTTCAGAATGACCAGTGATTTTTTTTTTTTTTTTTCCAAGCTGTGCATGGACTTTATCATTTTAGTTTGCCAGAATGTTTCACTCACGTGAGCAAGAGCAGTGCAATAAATTGTTTTTGTTTGGATGATTGTGCCCTTAACTTTAAAAAACAAACACATACATTTGCCATTCATTTGTTCCTATTTGTCTTAAGGGCAGAACTCGAAAACTCCTACACTTTTCTTTTGCCTTCAACGACAGATGTTTTTTTTTTATTATAATTATGTACTTCGCTTACAACGACTCACGACTGTCTTATGCTTTGATTGAATCTTATTCACCAAGCAGACAGACAAGAAATGAGCGACCTACGACTCACGACTGTCTTATGCTTTGATTGAATCTTATTCACCAAGCAGACAGACAAGAAATGAGCGACCTCTCACTCTCTGATTAGTCGCTATTCACTGGTGAAGACTGGCTAGAAGAAGCGAATGGCTTCATAGCTCGTGATTGGAGACTTATTCATAGACATGACTCAATCAAGCAGTCGGACTGATTCCAGACAGGCTGTACCAGCAGCTGAGGTGCTGTTTGGGTTGTCAAGGAAGGGAATTCTTGGCTAGGCCGCCTAATTACCGAGTCACCTCCAAACAAGAATGGAGTTACCTTTCCTGCCCTGTGGGATCATCAGAGTTGCTGGAACTGCCTGACGGTGTGGAAGAAGCGCAGGGTGATGATGATGATGATGATGATGATGATGATGATGATGATGATGATGGGGTAGGAAGGAGGGAGATTCAGAGTCAACAGAAGTAAGGCAGAGACAGGGGGATGAAAGGAGGGAAGGAGGAAGATAGAAGCAGTAAGAGAGGAATGAAGATGGATGAAGATCAGGACGAGTGAGAGCGAGACGGACAGACAGACAGACTGAATGAAATGAATGAATTGAATGAATGACCAACAGACTGATAGACAGACGACACAGAGAAGGAGAGAAAGAGAGAGAGAGAGAGGAGAGAGAGAGAGAGAGAGAGAGAGGGGGGGGGAGGGACGGAAGGGGAGGGAGGTAGAGAGAGAGAAGTAGATGATGAAGAAAAGAGAGAGGGAAGGCAGACAATAAATGCAAGAAAAATGGGGATGGGTAGGAGACAAAGGGTCAAGGAAGGTTCAGAGAAAAAACCATATGCAAAGAGGAGAGAGAGAGAGAGAGAGAGAGAGAGAGAGAGGAGAGAGAGAGAGAGAGATAGAAGAGGATGAGGAGACGGATGAATGGCATCAGACAGAAGGAGAAAGTGGTGGTATATGAATGAAGACTCGCCTTACAAGTGACTGCTAATTTTGCTGCCCAGCTGTACACACACTGTACTATTTTAGTCACAGAATGTTTACTCACATGAGCAAGAAAGTACAACATATTGGTTCGTATGCATAATATTGTCTTTTAACTTTGAAGAAACCAGATTTTCACTTCCTTGGATCCTATGTATGTTAAGGGCGCAACTCAAAAACCAATTACACAGTTGTTTTTGGTGGGTTTTTTCTTTTTTGTCTTCAGTGACAGTCGCGCTTGATTACATATCGAGAGTTGACTGCAAGAGCCCAGTATCTCACTTATATATATATATATATATATATATATATATATATATACATATATATATATATTATATGTGTGTGTGTGTGTGTGTGTGTGTGTGTGTGTGTGTGTGTGTGTATGTGTGTGTGTGTGTGCGTGCGTGCGTGCGTGCGTGTGCGTATGTGTGTGTGTATGAGATACTGGGTTCTGTCAGTCAGCTCTCGATATACTTCACTTACAGGACCTTAATGCTTTCTAATGCGTTGATTGGACCTTATTCATCATCAAGCAGGCAGACAAGACGCGTACAGCTTCTCGCGCTCTGATTGGTCGCTATTCACACTTGGTGGAGATTGTCAAGAAGAAGCAGGCGGCATTATGGGCTTTTGATTGAGACTATTCACAGACCTGACTCAATCGAGGAGCTGTTTGAGTTGATCCCTGAGGGGGCTGTAGCAGCTGCTGAGGTGCTGTTCGGGTTGTCAGGGGGGAGAACTAGGGGCTAAGCTGCCCAATTACCACTCGTCGCCTCCCAGCAAAAAAAAAAAGAGATTTTTTTTTTTCTGCTTCCTGCTTCCCTGGGATCATCTGCGTTCCTGAAACTACTTGACAGTGTGGAGTAAGTGTTGGGTGATGCTGATGTGGCAGGCTAAATGAAAGACAGAGAGAGAGAGAGAGAGAGAGACAGAGAGAGAGAGAGAGAGAGAGAGAGAGAGAGAGAGAGAGAGAGTGGCAGACAGACAGACAGACAGACAGGCAGATGGAGAGAGAGAAGAGAAGGAAGAGGAGAGGGAGAAACAGAGAGGACGGCACGCAAAGGTAAAGTTAAGGCAAGTATGAATGGCTAAATGAAAGAGAGAGACAGAGAGAGACAGAGAGAGAGAGGGAGGGAGAGAGAGAGGCAGACACACAGACACACAGACAGATGACAGAGAGAAGAGATGGAAGAGGAGGAAGAGAAACAGAGAGAGGGAGGCACGCAAAGGTAAAAGTTAAGGCAAGCATAAATGTGTGCACTCGCACATGCATGCACGCAAAAGAAAGAGACAAAGACAGGCAGAGACAGAGAGAGACATAGACAGACAAAAAGAGACAGAGACAGACAGGCAACCAGAGAACTGAAACGTGAGAAAAACGGTATTCAATCAAGGATTAAATTATAAATTCGAGCTTATTCTTCATACTTGTCCCTGCAGAACGAAATTGTATGTATGAGTTGTGGTTCGATAACAAGGAGAAAACGAAAGAAAGAAAAACGAAAGAAAAAACACTTGCACATATCTAGAAATATATGTGACAAACAATGGTCTCCGTGCATTGGTTTGACAATAACATGTATGCATGCGAACTCACAAAGTCACAAAACATACACGGAGAAAAAAAAAAAAAACAGCGAAAGGGGAAGGGGGGGGGGGGGGGGGGGGGGCATCTGGTAGGGGAGTAGGGGAAAGGGGAGAGAAGGATGTTGATGTATCGGCTATAAGGAAAAACTATGTAACTGACAAAAAAAAAAAAATAAAATAGAACCCCCCCCCCCCCCCCCCAAAAAAAAAAAAAAAAAAAAAAAAACCACTACAGCGCAACATTTCAAAACGGAAAAAAAAAATGTATATACAACGCATGCTGAGAGACAGAGACAAACAGACAGACAGAGAGATGGACAGACAGAAAGACAGACAGATAGATAAATAGACCGACAGACAGTTACTTACTTACTTACTACTTACTTACTTATGTAATCACTTAGATAGATGGATAGATAGATAGACAGACGGATGGGCAGTCGGACGGACAGAGAGAGAGAGAGAGAGAGAGAGAGAGAGAGAGAGAGAGAGAGAGAGAGAGAGAGAGAGAGGCACATTTGTAACAGACTAACTCGAAAGTAACAACACGATCGTGTCGTTGTTGTTGTTGTTGTTGTTGTTGTTGTTGTTGATGATGATGATATGATGATGATGATGATGATATGATGATGATGATGATGATGATGATGGTGGTGGTGGTTGTGGTGTGGGTTGTGATGACGGTGGCGACGGTGGTGGTGGTGGGGGTTAGGGGTGGAAGTAATTGGTGGTATGGTGGTAGTGATGTCAGCGAACAATACATTTTCAAGGAAAGCACTTACTCCATCTATAGACATGCAGCCAATAATACACTACAATCACTATACCGATGCTCTCATTACAACTGCATCGTTGACGACTGTGACAATTGGAAATAGTGCTGTGAAGTTCTGTAGCCTCTGCATAGATATCTGCTACAAACGGTGTAGTCTCTGCTGAAAAGTCTTTGGCGTGCCTTGGCAGATCTGTTGTGAAAGCGCACAGTGTGGAGCAAGATAGTATGCTTCCAGACGGATGTACCTTCAAAATGCCAGACTTAGTATGGTCCTATCTGTCACAGCATGTGATAGCGTTCTAGCTTTATCAGTACGATGCCCTAGTAATCAGATCTTGTAGGAGTTGTGGGACTGGTTTGATATGTACATGGCACATGAGCACACATTTGCTGAAGTCTATTTGCGCGTGCAGTAGTAGTAGTACGTTTCCCTTTGTTTCCTTCTCTGAGATGGATAAGGAGGAAATCTAGTATAGTTTTACAAGAAGTACCTCCTTCTTCTTCTGTTTAAAGACTTGTTTTTCTAGACCATTACCATCTCTTTGCCAATACAAGATTTACTTCCCTTTCCCTATGTTTAAAAACTTAGTTACCCAGACCACTTCCATGTGTTTGTCAATACAAGATTTACTTCCCTTTCCCTATGTTTAAAGACTTGGTTATCCAGACGATTTCTATATGTTTACCAAGACTTCACCTTCACTTTTGCTCAGAACACTCTAGATGGAACGCCAGCTGCTCTGACGAATGCTGCCGTGCGCTGTAGGGTCCTCAAGGGCACCGTAGAGCTTCTTGTTCACTGATGTCTGCTCTGTCCATATCTGTTGTCTTAGAGCTTCATGCAACGGGCAATCCTGCAGTAGATGTGTTGTTGTCATACTGCCGGTCTGGCATGGGCACTGGTCGTTCTACAGTGGATGTATTCCACTGCAACGTACTTGAACAACGAGGTTGCAGACACTCTGGCTAAAGGGAGCAACAAAGAAAACAGGAAGACAGGTCCACAACCCTCAATGAAGCCAGACAATCATCAAAGCCAGACAGCAGAGCAAGTGGTTGCAGGAGCATCCACATTTCAATAGACATGACCCGTACCACCTGCTAACAAGATCAGCAGAGCAGGTGTGGCCATCTACAGGCTGCGGACAGGCCACAACCGCATGAACTATCACCTCTTTACCAAGTTCAGGATCTACAGTATCTGACCAGTGGGAATCAGGTTTTCATTGATGTCTAGTTACAGCAGAGCCACGGAGTACACATGCATGATTCCCGTGACAGAGACAACGAGTCTGGAAATCACATTTCTCGAGCATCTGTGTCTAGGAAAGACTTCAATTGTTAGAGCTGCAAGGACTTCGGCCATGCCGTTGACAAAGTGTTTTCATGGTAAGATGGGCCACAGTTCAAGTTTCTCGTCCTCTACCCACCCCCAGGATACGGGGCTCATGCGCTCGTTGAATGATGTTGCCATCTTCCATCTGACTGAGAGTTCGAGCCTCTCTTTGGTGCTTTTGGTCTGGGGAATAATTTTGAGATTTGTTTCTTATTTTTCGTAGGATGAAGTTTCATGAAATTTAGCTTCAAAGAATTCTGGACTAATAGAGAGAGAGAGAGAGAGAGAGAGAGAGGAGAGAGAGAGAGAGAGAGAGAGAGACAAACAGACAGAAAGACAGACAGACAGACAGAGACAGAGACAGAGACAAAGTAAAGTACAACAATGCTGGGTGGGAAAAGGAGTGGGTCAGGACAGGACCCGTAAGAGAGACAGACAGACAGAGAGATCCATAAAGAAATCAGAAATTGACATTAGCCACCACACAAGAAGCCAATTAAATATTAACTACACAAACATTGCCATGCTCCACATCTGATTACGTCCCCACGGGCCACGTGTTTTCCCCCCACTATTTGGGGAAGCCAGAAAATGACAGGAATTCATGACACTTGAGTTTT
Source organism: Conus betulinus (assembly GCA_016801955.1). Taxonomy (NCBI): domain Eukaryota; kingdom Metazoa; phylum Mollusca; class Gastropoda; order Neogastropoda; family Conidae; genus Conus; species Conus betulinus. Next base: position 1,620 of record JADBJO010028926.1, on the reverse strand, counting down.
CACCAGACTGCCGGACTGTTCGTTATGAATACACCCTTCCTCCAGTGAATTTTGGAGGAAGGCCAAAGCGACGTGCCTTCCAACAAAAGGAGGATTTGGTTTCAAAAGATGACACCGTCTGCCTGACATGTCGCTACGTTCTGTTTCCATCCAGCCAATGACATCTGTTGGACTCGTTTCAAGTATTGTGAGTGTTTTGTGTTTTGGTGCTTACTGCAAACCCAAGACATATATTCTTACTGGGTGGACGTTGACTCTTCTACTGGTTTTGTGGTTGGGGGTGGGGGTCGGGGGTTAGGGAGGTGTGTTGAAGGGGGAGAAAATTCGGAGGTGAAGCATGCAGAACGGATTTGACAACACTTGCTGATTGGTGTCAAGAATTAACGATATGGTTCATTGATAAGAAAAGGTAATTTAGAAAGACGTTCAGGATGTTATGACACACTTGTATTTTAAAAACCCTTCTTGTCTAGCTTGCCTAAAAGGTGATCGTTGTTCTCAGTGTTTTGATTGCTATTAATCAGTGGTCTTGTTATTCTGCCGTGTGTGTAATTGTTAATTTTTTTTTTCAGAACTTTCACTGGTATAATCAGTTAAATGCAACAATAGGATTAGTTTCTCCTTAATCATATTTGATTATTTGTTCTAAGAATCAAATAAAATGCAGTTTCGTCTCGGATTGCGATTCAGTCCCGGTTACAACTAGAACACATCATTAAGTCTGTCACATTTTTTACCTTGGCTGATCATCAGGGACACAGGACTGACCAAAACACAGGGAGCTCCAGTCGGCTTGTTTTAGACATGTATTTTCTGTTACGAAGACTTAAGACTCTCAGTCGGTTTCACTGACCTTATTCACCAAGCAGAATAGAGAGGAGAAGTTCGACACCTCACCTCATGCACTGAGCGGTCCGTTAGTCACTGTGTGGAGATCGGACAAGATAATCCAGCTGCTCTGCACCTTTGGAGTCAAAGACTATACTCTCCCCACGTGATTCAACTGAGGGGGCGCTAAGCTGGTTCCAGCCAACTGCAGCAGCTGTTTGAGGTGCTGTTGGGCAGTCAAGGAGGAGAATTACTAGCCTAATTACCACCCTCAACAACCCAAGAGAGGGGGGGGGGAGGGGGGAGTTGGGGGGGGGAGGGGGTATCTTCCTTAGGACATCGTCCAGGTTCCTGGAAGTGGCTGAGGGTGGTGTGGATCAGCGATGGGTGATGCTGATGTGGCGGGGCGTGGGGCAGTTGAAGAAGAAGACAGGCAGGCGAAGACAGAGGAAACAGGGACAGGGAGGAGGAAAAGTGACTGACATCAAGGAATATCCACATAGAGAGAGAGAAGGAGAGGAAGGAGAGAGATATGAGAGAGAGCAGACGAGAGAAGGAAGGAGGGAAGTAGTGAAGGAGGGAAACGGAGGGGAGGGGAGGGGGAACGACGATTTAAGGGGAAACAAACCACAAGAGGGACTGATTGTGAACGGTCGAGAAGCATGGAAAAGAAGTCAAGCTCTTGAATAGAGGAGAGAGAGCGAGAGAGGAGAGATAGAGAGGAGATAAGAGAGAGCGAGATGATAGAGCATGAGGGGAGTGTGGAAGGAGGAATGGGGGGAGAAAGGAAGG
>JADBJO010028925.1:0-15000 GCA_016801955.1 Conus betulinus | reverse complement strand
AGTCTCTTCCCATTTTCCTGACCAAGTAGCCTACCAAGCAGGCTACCATGTTCAGCATCGAAAAATAAATTGTTTTTCTGTTTTCAAGAATCATAATTAATAAACTGTTTTCTGTTTTCAAGAATCATAATTATCTGTTTTTCATTGTGACTTACTTTGACAGGACATATCATAATGTCATAATCATGGAGCAACAGCTTTGAAGATGATAACAATTTTCATATGACTGGGAAATTATTGTTGTTTTGTTTTCTTGAAAAAAAAAACTACTCTTTTCATTAAGAAATCAGTTAATGTGGCTATTGACACTGGTGATTTTTCATATACCTCATGCCTATACCCCCCCCCCCCCCCCCCCTTCCCCTCACCCAACACTGCCCCCACCTCCATCCCTGAAAAAGGGGTGGAGGAGAGACTGTGGGTAATCACACCACAAACCTCTGTGTGTGTGTGTGTGGTGTGTGTGTGTGGTGTGTGTGTGTGTGTGTGTGTGTGTGTGTGTGTGTGTGTGTCTGTGCGGTGTGCATGTGTGTGTGTGTGCGCGCGCGCGCGCGCGCGCGCGTCAAAGGTACAGCAACCTTGTCTCCCCAAATCAGAATCACACAAGACTGCTCTGGCGTGTGACTCGATCAAGGCCCGACATCGGCACACAAGAGCTAGCGCCATGACTGACAAACAGGAGGAGTGGGAGTGGGAGGAGACGACAGTGGTGGCGGCTGGAAATCAGTTGTCGAATTATACCCCACCCCACCCCCCACCCCCCCCCGGGGATCTCTCACACCGACAGTAAGTGTGACACCAGGCGACATCCTCTTCACACAATCCGCAACCCCAGGGACAGACATTGTCGCCAAGTGGTCGGCTATGTCGATGGTGTGCAGCCATTGGGAAGCAGTGGCTGTGTTGAAACAGAGTCCACACCACATCCCTAGGTCAGCCTTATCATTCATGCATTGGTAAGACGAGTTAAGACTGCTATATCTGCATTGTGCCAACAAGTTTTCTGTATGGAAATAATGTCTGTGTCGAGCTCTGTAAAGGCACAGGGCTGTTAACAGATTCAGACCCATTCACTTGGAAAATGGTAATAAAAGGATCTGATATATGAAAGAGAAACATAGGTTTATTAACATTTCTTCGGGAATTTCTAGTCAAACAAGAATGGCAGTCAAACTACAACTAATTGGTAAGTGTGAATCTGATTTGCTGTATTATAGAGATCTAGACCTATTGTTGTCAGAAAAATACCAGCTGGTGCAAATGCAAAACAGTAACAATAATTTTTTTATCTTCCTACAAAGAAAATCTTTTCACCTTCTACCTGACTGCAAAAAGCTGTAGTAAACAATCAGTGACCGCATACTCACATTCGTCTGTTATCTGGTAATTCATCAAATATCAGGTAAAGCTTAATCAAATCGATAACTCAAAAACAATGTACCAAAAGAAACAAGTTCCTTCTCGATCAGAACGTTTGTCGTGAACCAGTTCTGTAAACCAGGTCCCAAGAAACTAAGACTTAAGCATGAAGCAACTACGGCCAGCAGAAAAAATTTCCATCATTGTGCATGTTCAGAACTCCCGTACACAAAATGAATCTTCCTCTATGCAACATAAAACTACGCAGGATGCGATTTTTGTCCTTCCCATACAGATAAGTATTGCACAATTGTGTGCATGAGAGTGTCCGGCACGTGAACGGTGGAGAAGCTCAGAAGGTAAGAGTCCCAGCAGGAACCCCTTAATGGACATGTTGATATGCCCCTGCCCTTGTGCTATCTGATATCTGGTCGAACCTGGACTCTCTAGTGACCTCATCTCCCTCAACTGTTTTATGTTATCATTGCCCTCAGAATTTTAGCGAGGGGGGTACGGGGGAGAAACAAGGAGAGGCGGACTTGGGCGGGGGGGGAGGGGGAACAGTGGAAAAGTGGCTCGCGCTCTGAGCTAATTCTGTTTCTTTTGAATGATTTTCCGTCCCCAAAGGCGACAATTCGTTTAAAAATCGAGAAAATAAGCATTGATCCTCAAATGCTTTTGCACAGTATACATGCAAAGCATAATATGTGCCAGCCCTCTCCCCCTTCCCATTCAAAATGCAGTGTGAACAATGGGTAGCATGATCAATAAATGCAAACAACGAAGGCAAGATCCCCAGAGAACCGAATTTTCAGACATATATTCATTACAGCTGTCAGCCAATTGGTAACCAACTCCCCTGATACGGATGCCTGTGTCATCTTCCTCTTCCACCTATGCTGCCCGCTGGTTTCTTACAACTCTCATGGCCTTCGCCACAGGCCCAAATTCCACCAGCGCTGCTTTAATTCATGACAACAGCGGTTATGCGTGATTTTTTCGCACAGCAGGAATAAATCAGAAGTTGTTGTGGGGGGAGAAACAGATAAAAACGGTCTTGAGGTCCGTCATTCCCCCGACAAAGCTGGTTTTGATTTTAACCGTCACACTTGCTTCTGGGGCATTATCAGGCATTCATGGACTGGACCAATACTAGGCTGTGGACCAGCTTTTTTGTTGTGCTTGCACACGAGATCTGTTTGGCTCTCCCTTTCATTGCATTGCTTCTTTGACACCTCAAGGCTGATAATTCTTTTCCTTTTCGATTCCACACAATTCTGTGGCAGGACCTTGCGCTCCCACTGCCTGCAACCCAACTTCCTGTCTGCATCCATCTAATCATCATCAGTTTTTAACTGCCGGAATGCGTTCAGTGGAAACATACCAATCATGACCGCTTGAAATGTACAATGCGTTCAGTGGAAAACATACCAAATCCTTAGCAGCCTGTGGTGTACTATGCCTTCAGTGGTGGCGCATAACCCAATCTTGAGCAGCTTTGTACGTATACAATTGCGTTCCAGTGGAAAGACATACTAATCTTGAAGCAGCTTGTGGTTGCACAATTCGTGTAGTGGAAGCATATACTCATCAAACAACACAATTTTTTGGACAATCTAACTGAACATGAACACCTGGACAACTGCCCATTTTGGTGATTAACAAACCGCAATTTGTATTTTAGTTTTTTTTGTATTCTTAAATAGGTTTGGATGCACTGGGTAAGCTTGGGAAGTAGTCAACCGTATTAACGCTTCAATAAAATCACAATTTATAGATTAGTTCTCCGTTCATAAATCAATGCCATTATGTGAAACCATCTTGAGGACCTTTTTTTTTCTGTAATACAAATCGGAAGTTAAGGCACAAAGCAAAGCAAACCCACTGACAAACCACAAGGAAAGAAAAGAAAAAAATAAATTTCAACCGCAAAATAAATAGCTTAAGAATGCTATTCAAAATCCTGCTGAATAATTCATTAAAAGAAGCGCTAGTACACAAAAAAACAACTAAAATACTGTTAAAAACCCTGCCTGTTAATTATAGGTTGCACTTACATCTACAACACACTCAGCTACTAAGTAGTATTATGGATTAAGATGATGACAAACAGTTTTCAAACAACAAAAAGGAGCCGAACCAATACCGAAATAATAGAAATATGCCATGAGACGAAAACTACAAATGTTGATAAAAATTAACATATCTGAGCGTGGAAACATGATATATAAGAATACATACATATTGTGCATCTATAATGTTTGATATTAGCTTTCCGCTTTATCCATCTGTGTACTCAGGAGCTGCAGGCACACAAAAAAGAATGATCAGCATTATAAAAACACCGGGGGCCGGCTCATTTTTTTTTTTTTCCCTCTTTTTTTTTTCCTCCCAAAACAAACATGAGCTTGTGCGACGTGGAGGGGGACTCATAGCTGCAACGAGATAGGATGGGAAACATCATGAAGGACCTGATTTCCAAAACCAACCTCATCCTATCTGCCAACGTTCTGTCCTGAACTCATACCTCATTCGAATGCAACAGGCTGAATCTGCATACTCTGATCCACCTCGATTGACGCCAATCAGAGACCTGACGTTCGGTCAAATAAGCAAGTTGGCATCCTCTCCATTTACCTATTGGCGCTTTTTTCAAACCTGTATGTCTCGTCTGTTTCCTGTGGCATCCCCTCTGGCCCACCGTTCCATAATGAGGACTCCTTGATTCAGCAGCATGAAGCTGTCGTGAGTTGCCTGGATTGCCATCTTTGGTTGTTCAAGAAAGGGGACGAATAGGATACAACAGGTTATGTCCTGCTTGAGATTCAGCAGAGTTTCTCATTTCCTAGGCATGAACGACAAGACAAGACCAAAAATTCTTTTTATTTAGAGGATAATAGATAAGCACTGATCAGAACGTACTTTTTACATCCAGTCCTCGCCTGAGTAGGGACTACAACATGCAGTGAAAATGAAATAATGTAAGAAAGCAACAAGCGAACAAGGCGGGTCATGCAATCATAATGGAACATCAAGGAAAATAGAAGAGAAATGAACATGAAAACAAAAAACATAAACAATAATAAACAGGACAATCCTCCCCCAACCTCACCACCACAACAGAACAATTTGTATAAATCAGCATGTGTCGACAGTGGAAGGGGTCATCCATTTGTGATTCAGCCCACTGCTGTCAGCCATGGGGACTCCTCACACGGTGTAGTGGTGTGTGGTCACCACAACCCTCTCTCTTCCTTCCCTCCCTCCTCTCTCTCTCTCTCTCTCTCTATCCTCTCTCTCTCTCTCTCTTCATCCACAACTTTGACTTTCAAAACCAGACTCTTTCACATATGAATCAATACAAGCCGACATCAGCGAGGAATGGCCGCATAGAAAAGGCGGACAACATCAACGGACGGAGTACGGATGGGCGGACGGGTGGACGGGAAGTTTGTTCGAATTGTATAAAAACCCAGGAGATCTCTCCCACGACGTTGTGAACCGGGACATCGATCTTCACCCAATCGGAAACTAGGTACAGACATTACTCATCAAGTGGCGGATATGTCGATGATAGGCATCCAATGGGACTACAGGGAGGGGTGTTGGACAATACCTAACCACATCCAGGTCTAGTTCGTAAGCTAGAAGTGGAGGATGAGTTGACTGCTGTATATGCAGGTGCCACAAGTTTCTGTATGGTTTTAGTCTGGTCGAACGATGTGAAGGCACGGGTGGTATTGAGTAGCACCCATTCACTTGGAAAAAGGGAATGAAGGATACAATAATAATGATCGAGGTACTAGACCTTACCAGCATTTTGTGGGGATTCTTATTTAAAACAATAATGTGCAGTCCGTAACTATACGACAGATTGGTGGGTTGGTTAATTTGATTTTGCCTGTATCATGAATTCTGAGACTTAGCATTATTCAGAAAAGAACCAGCTGGCACAGACAAAAAGCAGTAACAATACTTTTTCTCTCCTACAAGAATTCTTTCACGACGCCTAACTGACCTTCCCAAAAACGATGAAGTAAACAATGAGTGACGCAAACCTCACATTTCGTCTAGTATCTAGTAATTCAAACAAACCAGCAGTTAAGCTAAATCACAGAGAGATAACTCAAAGAGTGTATGTAAAGAACAGACACAAGTTCCATTCTCAAATCAGAACTTTCTCCGAAAAACCAGTTCTGTAAATTGGGTCCAAAGAAAATAAGTTAAGCCATAACATGCCAACTACTGTGCAGCAGCCGATAGGAAAAATGTCCATCACAACCTGCATATCCAGTAGTTCCAATACCCAAAACGAATCTCTGCAAACATAGTTGCTATAGCAAACCATAGGTAGCGTCAAGATTGCAATTTTTATTCCTTCCCTTTCCGCCGTGCAGAATGCGGTGAATGCCCCCGACAACGTATAAACATGAATGCAGTGATAAGGTGCGGGACATCTCAAGGTTATGGTAGTCCCCAAGGAGAGCATCACCCTTACTGGACATGTCGCCCCAGCCTCGTGCCTATCTGCATCATTAGTCGAGCAACCTGATACTTTTCTCTGCCTGATCTACATCCTGGGTGACCTCATTTTTGTCTTCCGCAAGCTGTTTCGGCTATTATTCGTAAGTGACCCTGAGCATTGGAGGGGGGGTCGGGTGGCGTGGCGCAGGTGGAGCAAGTGGATGGGAGGCAAAGCACAGTTGCAGACCTCCAGGGAGGCGTGGGGGTGGAGACACAGCAGAAAAGCCAGCTCCGCATTCGAGCAATTCGGAGATTCACTTTTGCAAATATGTTTCGCACTGTTTCTGTTTCTGAAGACAATATCTCTAAATGCAAAGAAGAATAGACGCCTGAGATCGGTCGCTAATAGGCTTTGCGAGCAGCCATACAGAGAAAACATGTGATCGTTGTCACCAACTCTTAGACCACGCTCTTTCTCCTACTGCGAGTACACGTGTTGGCCTTTCGGTGCGATGAGACAAGATATGGGATTCGCTATGCGACCAATAGAGAGCCTGCCGACAACAAAAGATAAGTCCGTCCTCTGCCGGGAACCGATTTTGCCCAGACCTCAATAGGTGCATACTCTGCCCCACACGTCAGGCCAATTGTCAAACAGTTTCCAACGGCTTCGACTTGATCCAGATAGACATTGTTGCAGGCCTATCCACTTCACCTGATGGTTTTCTCAATCTGCAGTTTGTATTATTCTGCGCATTTGTCTATGCTCCCTCCCATGCTGTGAGTGATGCCCTGACTGATAATGTATTGACAATCATGTTCGATCATTGCGCAATGTTCGCAGTGGCAGGGAATGGCGAGTAACTTGGGTAAAGGCGAACAGAGGAAAGAGTAAATAACGAAACTTCCAGTTCCAGTTAAAACGGGAGGATTTCTCCCAGAGTGAAGCTTGTTTCTGAAGTTGTTTTACCAAGTACAGTATGGGTCTGGTGGATTCATGCGCATGTCAGCCACATTCATGGGACCAGGACCAAGTGACAAGTATGAGCCTGTAAGCACCATGAGCTTTTTGTACTTATTTACACCTAGCCAGCAGCTAGGCTCCTGTCCTTTCATTTCCCGTCTGGACACTCTAAGACCACGTTATTCTGTCGTTGTCCGTTCCATCATGATGAGTGATTGCTCGACGGTCCCCCCTACTACGTCATCAGCCACTTTCATCTGTATTCTGTCAAAATCGCAGATGGGTAGTGAGGCATTGGATTCAGTGCGAACCATGACTCGAGTATCGGGTCACCTTGTAGCGTGCGCAATAATGTCTTGGAGTGTGCCGTTACATTATATACTAAAATTCGCATTCAGAGTAGCTAGGACAGTACCAGGGGTCACGAGTCAGCATTTGAAGTTGCCGGCTCAGGGGCTTTGCAGTAAGAAGATATACCAATGTAAGATGTTTTCGCTACAGATCAAGGAAATCCCTAGATGCCTGATTATTATAGTGAAATGTTAAAAACAATTTGCTGTTTGGTGATTAGTCGTAGTGGTTCTGGACTGTACCTGTAGACGTCCCAGAAGTATGTGATCAAAGAAATCACACTTCGCAATAACATGACTGCTCTGGCCGTGTGACGGCGTGCAATCTAAGACCCTGCGATATCCAGTGGATAATGGTGGCCAATATAGCGTAGCGCCATGACTGGCAGACAGGAGGTGTGCGTGTTCTCGAGGTGGTGAGGGGGCGAGGTAGACACGTGTGATAGTGTGGTGGCGGCAGGCCCCTGCGCAAAGTGCATCTATTGGTCGAGATTAATACCCCACACCCCATCCCCTACCAACCCCGTCCCGGCCGATCTGATCACACATCCAGACAGTAAGGTGCACACCAGGCCTGACAATCCTCTTCAGACACATAAGCCCAACCCCGAAGGGACAGACATCAGGCGCCGACAACTGGACTGTGCCGTAGGCATTGAGTCGAGTGCGTGTGCCACCATAGACCATTGCCCACGCAAGCAGATGGGACAGTGGCTGTGCTTGAATGACACCCCGAGGTCCACACATCAGCCGACTAGGTCAGAATCTTGTGAGAGTGCTGTGAGCATGCATGTATGGCCGCAATTGAGTTGTTAGGAGTCTGCTTGGCTATCTGTGTGTGGAGCAGACCAACAAGTCTTCGTTGTGCGAATTACATGAGTGGAGAGATTCTGTAGAAGCAGTAGTATGGCCCGACTGTAACTGACATGTCAGCATACGTGCAGTTTGTAAAATGGTTAGGTGCAGATGCAGAATCTGATGAAGAAGAAACATAAACCTACAGACATTTCTTTAGGTCGATTGTGTAAATTAAACAGAATGTAGGTAGCCGCACTTGACTAGAGAGGAGGACGTGGGCGGGAGTTTGATCCCTGCTGTAAGCTATGTATTGAGTTACAGACGCCTAGCAACCAGACGCGAATTGACTTACACAGAAGAAACATTCTGCATGCAGACGCATGAAATGGCAAGAACACTGCTCTTACCTATACGGTCACAACACACGCATACGGTTATACTAGATTGGCCTGACCAAAAAGGTGCTAGGACGGTAAACGATACGTCTAGCAACAAACTCACAGTCCATCTGCTTATATAGTAACTTACCAGTACACAGCAGACTGGATAGACCCCGCTAGAGCTAATCAAAACGATTAATTATATGTTGTGTAGCCCTTAAAAAGACGAGCCTGACGAATACCAAGTGCCACCTGGGAGAATACAGAGTATGGGTGTCACAAGGAGAATAGAGGACACGCATAGAAGAAATTATGCCATATGCCGACACATGCCCCAGAAATTAGGAAGAAGATTAAGCATCAGTATGTCTCATTATGAAGCGCCGGAGTGTTCACAAAAGGAGGAATAATGTTATGCGATATAGGACGAATAGCAGAAGAGCGAGGCGTTGGATTTCCCCGTTCCCGACAACATCTGAAGGACTGACGCAATGGGGCTAGAACGCATGCCCACAGTGAGGAATGGTGGAAGACGCCTCCAGAGGAGAATATGTCTGTGGCGGCGATGTCCCGTCCCCTAAGGTGGACATATCACCCATGAGGGCCGTGTCCAGTATGGATACATGCGATAAGAACCTGCCATTCTCTAGGGCAGGCCTCAGTCTTAACACATGTCGAGGGTCGGTCTATCGCCCTTGCCTGACAGATACTGTTGGGTAGGAGCTGTTTTGTGCGCCCATGTTTGTCCATGTGTCTTTTCCATCACTGACCCTGCGAAAGACTGGAAATGACAGTTAGTTCACTGTGCACATAAGCAGTCATGTCCCGGGTACTTGCACCAGTGAGCAAGTCTTGAGGGGCGTTCTGGACAAGAGGGATGACGCCAATCGAGAGCTGATGCCGCCGGAATTGGCTACGTAAGGTGAGGGGAGAGGAGGTTCGGACTAGGAAGACACACAACGACAGGAACACGCTGCAGGCGCGAGGGTTCAAGTGGCGAGAAGACAAGAGTTGCACCAATAAACAAAGCTGAGCTGTTTGTTTTGGTTTCAACAACTCTTTCTCGTCCGTTGCTCCTCGCAGTTTGCAGATGGGCCTGGCCTGTAAGTGTTGCATCAAGGACATTGCTGTGGACCCTAGGCATTGGTGTGCTGTCTGGCCCAGATGATGGGTCCTGATTGCCCCCAGAGCAGCCTTTTTACGCGTTCCTGAGCAATGGGATGATGTTTTGACTCCTGTCTACCTCTTGGCTCTGCCCCAGACAACGGCCAGGACATGGTTGAAGTTAGCCCATTGTATTTCCACTTTGTGTCCCCATGATGCTCCCTGCCACAGGGGCTCTTCAGATCCCTCACCCCTCCACATCATACTTAGCGTGCGATCACGTGTCTAGCGCAGTTTAACGAACCATATATTCAAAGCAAAATGATTTAGACGAATTAATAGGTATAGTTGTATTTCATGTAGGATAGTAAAATGATTAACGTTTGGTCATCTGCTAGTGTACCTCCTGTACTTGTAAACCCTGCTCCGCCTTACTTTCTTTCATTTGAATGAATTTCCTTAAATTAATCCTTTTCGGACTTGTGCCCGATTGGTACTCAGTATCGAAGGAGTGTTAGCATCCTGTGGCATATGAAAAAGGGCAAACATATCAAGGATACGCACAGGCCCACAATCCGCTGTATCGTCGCCCTTCTTTTGAAGATGAGCAGGGGAAAATAGAATCCCCTCTTTCAAAATTACGCTACAGTAGAGTTTGCTGTTCATACTTTACCGCACGTTAGCCAGTCCGATTCTATTGGGATAGTAGTTGGAAGTAGTAAGTGTGCTCTGGGGACCGGAAGTATGTGAAGCAAGTATTTTAGGGGGAGGGGCGGAGGATGGAGGAGGATAGGGGGAGAGGGTGGCCGGATAAAACTCTGACGTCATAAAGCATGGAGTCAGGAAGGACAGGGGACTAAGGAGTTGAGAGGACATTTGCGGAAATGGATCTAGGATCATAGACGGCCGATGTCATTTTTTGTGAACGCACCACTCAGATTATTTGTGCCTTACTAAGAAGACTCGACTGCAAGATTATTGGTAAAAGGGTTTATTCGCCTAGCGGGAGTGTTATGTGAGTGAACGAAGGATTGCGAATGTGAGGTAGATACTAGACATAATGTTGGAGGAGGTATCAAGTTACATACATCTATCGCACATAGAGAGGAAGTCTTCATAGTAAAGAAAAAAGTGCTGCTGTTGCATTGATTGAACAACTTGAATGTTAGTTGCTGGACTTTTGCAGGTTTTTGCCCCTGGAGTATACTCTGATCAGTTCTAAATCGGGTAAAGGAAACAAGCTATAATACGTACAACGTGGCTAATAGTTGTATTCTTTGTTATCAATGTGATTGGCGTCTGGGACTGATATCAAAATGTTGTGCCAGTTGACCTGGTCCGGATCGCCTACGTAAAAAGCGCATTATAATCGACTTTTTTTTATGATGCGATCGCTATGTACTGATGTTACCTAGCTTTGAATTTAATGTCTCATTTTAAAGATCGTTTACTGTTAAAATTCACAGAAAAATAGACGACGGTACCTCGGTGTTCTTTCGAACAGCATGCATGCTGAAAACTTGCTTAACGCCGTGTGCCCAGTATCCGCCTCCTTCTCCCACAAGACGTGGTCGCCCCCCCCCCCCCCCCCCCTAGTGGGCAGGACATATGGGATGCCCACTTCTTTTTTTTTATAGGATGACCAATATAAATGCCTGAACAAAGAAAGAAGACATAAGGTCATTTGAGACGCCCGAGCCCGGATATCAGTCATATGTTGTTCTGTATTGGCCCCTCCCCACTGCGAACAGGAATGTGTTACTGGTGTTGCTTAATGCATTTACATAGCCCAAGCCTTATGCGCGCATTTTTTAATAAGCCATTGGCCCCAGGAATGAGAAAGCAGAGATTGGCTAGCGAGGGGCTCGGGAGGGGGAGGGCGGGTGGCGGGGGAGAGAAAAAACGAGTGTGTCTGTTTTCCATCAACGCGAGGAGGTCCGTTGGGGGTATGGTAAGACTGTCTCCCAGCATGAGCAGCTAGAAGATTGACTGTAGAGCTGTCTCTGGTTTGTAACTGTCACACGTGCTCTACTGCCGATGAGCATTATCAGGCAGGTGTCCCTCGTTGATCAGACCAATGATGGCTGTGGCCTAGCTTTTCATCCTGCAACGCTTGCAGCCGTACGCTGCGCTGTCCTTCCATCGCTGCTTGGAACATCACAAGCCTGTTCATTATTTCATATCGTTTCCATGTTCCGAGGAAGATTGCACAGTTCTTATCCTCTCCTAGATACGCCTCACAAGAATACGAGCACTTTCGACCTAGAATCCGTCATAATCACGACATGGTTGTAAGTGTGGAGATGCGATTCAAGTGCGAACCCACCGAATCTTCACTCCCGCTTGTAGGGCGCCGAATGCGACATGTCTAGTGTACTAGATGGCAATAGTACCATATCTAGCTTCTCAAGTGCCAGTATCATGCCGCGTGAGACCCGCCAAAGTCCCGAAATCAGCTTTTTTCAAGTGTGCCAGTGTGTTCTGAGTGACCTGAAGATCGCTACCACTCATATGCCAGCCCTTCTAGTGTGTCTAATGCCCATTCAGCTACAAATGTATATACCAGTAGTGAACGCAGTTGTGCTGCCGAGTATGAAGGAGAGATCCGCCGCCGGTTGACCATGTAGGGCATCCATCTGATAGAACTTTTTTCTTTCTGACTGTTTCTTGGTAACGAACATGACAGGGAGGTATCAAAGAGTAATTACACTTCATAAAAACACTTCCTCATCAATTCTCTTTCATTATGATGCCAAGCTCGTGTAAAACCGTCCTAACTTTTTGGTCATTCTTTTTGAATCTGTGAAGGCCAAAGAGCCCGATGAGGACAAACGTACAAAAAACTAGCACGAGAACCCAGAGTAAAGAGAAAAAAAAAACTTTGACACAAAAAACCGTTGTGCAGGAGAACACCAAATCAAGGGAGATAAAAAGATATGCCGTCGGGTAGGACTATGGACACACAAATGTACAGAATTAGCATCGCAAAAGAATCTTTGTGCAGATACTTGTACGCCTTTCTTTCGCACTTCAAGCGAATTCGAGCTATAATATCAAACTGATAATAGTGATGATGACAGATAATTTCGAAACAACACTACGGATACAAAACATTGGTAGCCGAGTACTAAAAAGGAAATGGAAAATAGTCGTCAGTATGATGGGTGTGGAAGTCCAACTGTTGATTGAATTTAGATACGATGTTATGCCCTAAGCGCATTGACCGGGTGAACAAACACATGTTTAAAAGTAGTTGTCCATTTACATCTGTTAATTTTTGTTGATTTATACATTCTGTGTATTCAGACTATATGGGCGAGCGAAAACAGCAGGACCACATCATGGAAGCTACCTCTTTTTCTCTCGAACAAGCATGATACGTCAGTGTGCGGCGGGACCCCCTGCCCGGAACTTATGAAGGAATGGGGGACGCGGAGCGCGATGGACATCGCTGGAAAATTGATCCATGGGAGAGACCTGATTCCAAACCCATCTCAATCCTGTCTGGCACAGGATTCGATGCTGAACTCGACCATTATTGGGGTGAAAGAAGCTTGATATCTGCAAGAGGCGCGCCTCTGATGGGTACGACCCGCACTGACCATGTTCAGCAACCTGAAGCTGTGTCAGGACAGTTCTGATGACTATTTGCATCACTCCTGCCAGTGGCCGCTTTTAGATCGAGTTTGTCATGTCGGCGTCCGGGGTCCTAGTGACCTCCCCTCTTGCATTGCGACCACGGGTTATTTCATGAGATCTCGACATTAATTCATCGGCATAAGTGACTGTAAGAACAAGTTCGCGGGAGGGATTGCGATCATGGTCAGAAGGGACCGAAAGCATTGACGAAATAAGATGATAAATGCATGAGATTGTTTAGTGGCGGGAGTCGATCTCATTTCCGGGGGGTGGGCGACCTTGAATGTGGGAGTACTGGATTGTGGGCCGGGGGTTGGGGGGTGCATGAAGGGTGGCGGAGGCGGCCTGTGAGAGCCCGTTTCCAGCGCCGTGCATATTGTAGAAGGCACACCACGTCAAAGCTACTTACGCATACAGTGGGTACAGGTGGGGAGGACGCGTGATGAATCGGGCCTAGGGTAATTGAGTGAGGCGATTTGTTGTGGGGCTTCTGAGCTAAGTGCCTTGGTGTTGGCTCTTTTGTGTTCCGGGGGCTGAGTGATCTGTGGTGGTGGTTTGGTGTTTTGTCTAGGGGGGCGTGGTAGGGGTGGAGCCACGTGCTTGTTCTTTCAGGGTTTGTGGTGCGTCTAACGTGTGTGTGTGAGACGCGCTGTCGTACGCAGCCGCGCTGTCTCAGCCCAAGAAGAGCTTATGGCTGCGCTAAAAGGGGGGGACGGCTACGTGGGGGGGAGATCATATCTTGACAACCAACGTAGTGAAACCGGAGGACGAGGCAGGGGAGAGGGGGGGGGGGCGGGGGGGGGGGCGGAAACTGTGTGGCCTGGCGGGAGCGTGGCGACGCGCGGGGGTCGCACGCGGGGGCGCGGTAGAGTCAGCGGACGAGGCCAGGCACACACAGGGGCACACGACACACGTGTAGACATCACCACGAGAGACCGAGCAGCCAGAGCAAGTTGTGAGTTGGTGCCGAAAAAAAAGTAGGAGGCGGGTGACTTACCAGGAAATAAGGATACAGATTTTTTAGTTGCAGACAGCCTATGTTGTCTATATGGAGAAGTGTTGGGGTTAATAGGATAACAGAAAGAGATAACCACAAAGCAAGTAAAAGATAGAACAAAAACAACGATGTAACAGAAACAACAACTTAATAACAGGAGATCTAGAGTAAAGACAAGCAACAAGGTTCATGAGGGGAATTATACGATCAAGGAAGTATTGGCGACTGTGTGTGGATGGGGATGTATAACAAGGGGAAGGATGACGAAGAAAGGGAAAAAAAAAAGTGATAATGAGATTTTGATCTTTAACTGATTTATAGCAGGCGAGGGGGGAGCGAAGGGATAGATCACGGGGGGGGGTGTGTGGGGTGTGCTGAGAGGGGATGTGGGCAGGGAAACGGTGTGGGGGTGGGAGGGGGGGGCCAACTAGGTGCAAATAACCGCCCTCATACGCATTTTTACCTATAGCGGCGTGCGCGGTCACTCGGTTCGGGGGTGGTGGGCTCTTTTGATCCCTGTATTCTGCCCGCTATACCCCCCACACCCCGCTAAGAAAAAAAAAAAAAAGACAAGAAAGTAAACATCAGTAGGTAAGAAACGGACAGAGGACACAAAAGCAGCCACGTCATATTGAAAACCATGCAAGTGACAGACCAGAATGGAACTGCAGTGACGACATTGCAATATGTGCCAGCTCCGGGGAGACACGTTCTTGGACGAGCCGAACGCGCTCCTCCACGACTGCATATAATGGCACGAGAGGAGCGGCTTGATGCCAATCAGCGAGGACTTCCCCTGCCTGATCGCACATTTCCGGGCCGAATCGGATGGAGAGCACAGAGACGCAACGTAAGAGCTGACAATCTGGACGCCCGAGCATTCTCCCCCGCAGCGACAGGGAAAACCCAGAGCCGCGAGCCAGATTTCATAAGATAACTCATTCA
>JADBJO010028924.1:12500-19591 GCA_016801955.1 Conus betulinus | reverse complement strand
CCCTCATTCAGGACTGAGCGGTGGTGAACGGGCTATAGTTTCCGTTCTACCAATTTGTTTGTCAGCTTTTCAGTCTGTCAGATCACAACGTTATACACTCTCTTTCTAGTGGCACAGAATTGTGTGTAGACTCAATGTCTAGCGAAAATCAAATTATAGATGAACACGTTCTCATTCACAAATGTCAGAGCTAGGATATCGCTTCCTTTATCTGGGATTCAGTCTATCAGGGCTCACACGAAGCTTTTCATCCTGATATGCTTGCTGCTGTGTCTGATAGAACAGGCCGAGCCTGCCCCTACACTCTGTACATGACACATCTACACAGCAACTTACTTACTTATTTAGACCCATAGCTCAAGGGTGAGCATAGGCCATCGACAACACCACTCCGCAAACGCGCTCGGTTCTGGGCTGCTCGCTGAATACCTGTCCAGTTGTTCCCCTGCCTCTTTATCTCTGCCTCTGTGTCTCGCCTCCAGCTGCTACGAGGTCGGCCTCTCTTCCTTTCCCCCTGCGCGTTCCATGTCAGGGTTGGCGTGTGGTGCATGATGTTGGCTTCCTGAGAGTGTGTCCAATCCAGCCCCACCTCCTCCGCAGAATCTGCCTGGCACACAGCAACTACACCTGGAGAAATGAACAAGCACAAATGATCTTTTATTAAAAACAACGGGCACAGCCTTTTCGGTCTTGAATATAGTCAAACAAACACAGTGACGAACAGTAACTAATACAGGTAACCTCTCGTTTGATTGGTATGGCAGGAAACCTGAAATGAGGCAGGGAACAGTAAACGGTAAATGACGAACAAGCAAGACACTCTTGCTCCCATGATAAAATATATGGCAGCAAGAGTTACCTTACTGTTCCCTGCCTCACTTCAAGATTTCCTTTCAGAACAGACCCAGAAATTTGCACTAGAGGGCATATCTTAAACAAACGTTGTATGAATATGTTGTATTCCACTGTCTTGTGATATATCACATATATGCTGTGTTATATCACATATTGGTATTCCATTAAAACTATTGCCTTACTTTATATTGTATGATTTTTAATTAACGTATGATTTTGTATCATGTTGAATTATTTTACATTCTCTCCCAACTTCACGTTTTCTTGAGAAAAAAAAATTATGCAGTGCGTAATCTCTTTCTTCCACTTAAGAGAGAGAGAGAGAGAGAGAGAGAGAGAGAGAGAGAGAGGAGAGAGAGAGAGAGAGAGAGAGAGAGAGAGAGAGGTGAAAGACGAAGGCGGCAGTTGTGCTTTTCTCCCAATCACCATCAGGCAGGGCAGCACCATTCTGCTCCACTGGCCTACAGGGCCACGATTGCTGATCGTGACCAGACGTTGCTCGTGAGGCAGGAAGCTGAAAAGAAAGATGGCATTCCTCTACAACCAGGGTGAGTTTTCATTCTATTTCTTCTTCTTCTTCTTCTTCGTCTTCTTCTTCTTATTCTTCTTCTTTCGCTGGTGTTGTTGCTGTTGTCGTTTGCTTTTCTCCTCCTTCTCCTACTCCTAACTTTTGTTCTTGTTATTCTTGTCTTCTTTTGTTCTTGTCGTTGTTTTTTTTTCCTCTCTTCTTTCTTGTTTGATTTCTTTCCGTTTTATTCCTCTTTTTTCTCTTTCTGTTTTTAATCTCTTCTTGCTTGTCTTTTCTTTCTTTCTTTCTTATTTTATTGTGTGTTTGTTCGTTTGTAGTAATTTTCCTCCCCGACCTTCTTATCTCCATCTGCTTTCTTTTTCTCCCTTTTTTTCTTATTCCTCTTTTTCGCTTCTGGTTCTTATTCGTGTTCTTGTCCGTGTTACTTGTCTTCTAGTTCTGCTTGTTCTGTTCTTTTCGTTTTATTTCTTGTTCTTTCGTCTTGTTCGTATTTTGTTTTCTTTCTCTTCTGTTCATCCTTCTCTCTCCTCTCTCCTACCCCTCACCCCCCTCACCCCGTCCTCCTCCTAATCCTCCTACGCCTCATCCTCCATCTCATCCAGCTCTTTCCGCTCATCCTTTTCTTTGTGTTAATTCCATTGACAGGACTGGACTTTTCATCAGTCATTGAACCGTGAAGAGACAAGAGAAGAAAAAGAAGAAGAAGAAGAAGACGAAGGAGGGGGAGGAAAAGGGAGAAAAGAGGAGGGAGA
The DNA here is from genome assembly GCA_016801955.1 of Conus betulinus. Classification (NCBI taxonomy): domain Eukaryota; kingdom Metazoa; phylum Mollusca; class Gastropoda; order Neogastropoda; family Conidae; genus Conus; species Conus betulinus. The sequence continues at coordinate 17,455 of JADBJO010028924.1, read as the reverse complement.
GAGGAGGGAGGAAGTAGAAACAGAGTCCGCTTCTGGTTCTTATCCCCCACATGAAGAGTCTTAAAGTTATAATATAAGGAAGGAGGACAGTAAACGAGAAGTTGTAGTTTAACGAAGAAAAGGAAGAGGAAGTAGACAAATTCTTGTGCTTAGTTCTTGTTCTTATTCTGGTTCTTATTCATGCTCTTCGAAATCATGCCTCTCTTCGTGGCCTCAAAGACAAGCTCCTGAAGTCACCCCCTCCTCACACCCTCCCCTCCTCGAACCCGACTCCTCCTGCCTCCTCCTCGGCCCCTCCTAAGAAGAAAAGCTGAAGAAGGCCCTCCGAGCCGAGGATCTGTGATAACGTAATGGACAGAACTGACTTAGAGCGATAGTCCATTAAAAGTAGTGAAGAGAGAAGGAAGAGTTGAGAAGAAGAAAGAAGACAGAAAGAAGAAGAAGAAGAAGAAGAAGGCAAGAAGGAGGAGGAGTGACGAAGAAAAGAAGAAGACAGAAGGAGGAGGAGAGGAAGTAAGAATAATAAGAAAGAGGGGAGAAGAAGGAGAAGAAGAATAAGAAGAAGAAGAAGAAGAAGAGAAGAAGAATGATGATGAGAAGAAAGAAGAAGAAGAAGAGGAGATAGGAAAAAAAGCCAGAAGAAGAAGAGAAGAAGAGAACGGGAGTGCGCAGCATGCGCAGTGATTTTGGATGCAGCAGAACGAGCTTGCAGAACCTACACAAGCTAGGACGTGCAATGATTATTCCAGAACGACTGTGCCAGCACCATTTGTCACAGACAAAGATGAAAAAAAATCGAACGGCGATTGTGTTAGTAAATGGTGCTATAATGGAGTAATCAGTAAAATGAAGGTTAGCCTATAGGTAGCAAGTTTGTCTACTTTCCATTTGCTCCAAGATTACGTAGTAGTCCATAGTAGTAGTTAGCAATAGTAGTAGTAGTGGCTGGTGGCATAGGTAGGTATGAGTATAGTAGTGTAGAAGGTCGTGGTAGTGGTATTGGTAGTAGCTAGTACAGCAGCAGCAAGCAGCGAATAGTTATTAGTAGTAATACTTGTAGTAGTAGTGGTACACGCGAGCAGCAACAGCCAGAATAGTAGTGGTGGTGGTGGTCCGTTAGAGTCTACCAGTAGTCAGAAACAGTATAATGATAGCTGATGGCTGCAGCACTTAGAAGTGGCGAGCAACAGTGATTACTCATGCCCTTTCTTGATATGAGACAGGGATGAGGGGGTCTAGGGAAAAGGGCTTGGTGGGGGAACAGGGAGAGATAGCTGGGAGGGGGAGTGTTCGAGAAGGAATACGAAGGGGGAGGTGAAAAGAGACGAAGAGGAGCAAAAGAAAATCCACAGAAAGAGCAGGAGAACATTTTCTTGTTGAAAAGTAGAAAATATAAAGATATACCTCTTAAGAAGAGGGAGAAGTGCTGAGGGCCAGTTCTTGGAATGCATCCGCAAGGGACTAATTACAATGCAAAAATAAATTCCAGGATAAGTACGAGCCCCGTTCCAGCAACTTACAGAGCAAGCTAGGTGTTGCATAATTCAAATATTGACTTATAACAAAGCTGCTCTTATGTATAGATTGTATATATATATACATAAGAGCAAGCTTTGTATATAATTCAAATATTTATTGCAGTCATAGCAAACTTAGCAGCTGCTCTGTAAGTATATATATATATGGCATAAGGCTCGATATTATCCTAGTATAATTTATGTATCATATATATATATATATATTATATTGATTGGCATGTTACCACACCTAACGCTGACAATGTTGTACTGGTGTCGTCCCGCAGATCATATGTAAACATCTCCATAAGGTGCCCAGCCTGGTATTGGTATCTTTTATTACGTCACTGTCACACACCCGACCACTCAAAGCAAACGCAAGAGCCTGGCTGGCACGGCTATCAAGACCAGCCGTGGTACGGCCAGCAGACACTGGAGAATCCTAAGGCAGATAAACTCCCTTGTGACCTCTGGACGTGACTGGATGACTTCAAGGGAGAGTAGTCAGCTGCACTCTGATCAAGTTCAAAGACCTCTGCTTTCATTCTGCTTCCACCCACACACTTCGCGTTCTCTGAAAGCCAGGCCAAATATTCTGTCAGAACAGGGGTCAGTTGAGACAGTTATATTAGTTTCTGTAACTAACATGATGAACGCTGTTCTGTAATAAACTGACACTCTCCGTTACGACAAGCAGTAGTTAGTGGTGAGATCAGTTAGGTCGCTGCACCTTCGTAAACTGCTAACAAAGTGCCTTAGGGGGAAAACAGAGAGAGAGAGAAGGAGAGGAGAGAGAGAGAGAAGGAGGAGAGAGAGAGAGAGAGAGAGAGAAGATGAGAGAGGAGAGAGAGAGGTGCCCAGAGAGTGCAGAGTTGATCTCCATATCACACGACACAGCCACCTATCCGATGAAAACGTTAACGACTACAAATACTAAGTAATCAGAATAGATGATGAGATGAAGTTTGCATTTAAGATACCTAAGACATAAACAATGTCAATCTCGTATTCATTGCCTTAGATTTTTGGGTGTCCTTCGTAGATGTTTCATTTCATCTGCTGTGATATTCTTTCGTGTCTGTACAATATTATGGAGGCATAAATGTGAAGAAAAGTCGAATGTTGGGAGCTGATAACCGCATCGCAAAAAATAAACCGCCACGCTTTTTTTTTTTCAAACAGATGTGGGTTTTGTATTTATGGAAGATAACAACACTCTTTTGTTGCAGTTGATTTGTGCTACGAGCACGTTCCATCTTTTTGCTTCTCTCTCTCTCTCTCTCTCTCTCTCTCTCTCTCTCACTCTCTGTCTCTCTGTTTGTCTGTCTGTCTCTGTGTCTGTCTGTCTCTGTCTGTCTGTCTTTATTTTGTCTGTCTCTCCTTCTCTTAGGAAGAGATGAAACTCTTCTCAGTGTGGTCCACCATACAGACCCGCCTGAACTGCAGAAGTTTGTAGTTGTAGTGATGGTGGGAGAAGTAGAAAAATTTTGATAGTAAGCAGTGGTGGTGGCAGTAGTAGTAGTAGTAGTGGTAGAAGTAGCAGTAGTGGTGGTGATAGCAGCAGCAGCAGCAGCAGGCAGCCAGCAGCAGCAGCAACAGTAGTAAGTAGTAGTAGTCGTAGTAGCCGTCGTAGTAGTAGTGATAGTAGTAGTCTTTGTCGTCGCTGTCGTCGACATCGAGCTCATCGTCCGTACGGTCGCCGCCATACTAGTAAGGAAAAGAAGAAGTGGTGAAGGAGTAGACGAGAAAGGGAACGACGGGGAGGGGGGAAGGGGGGGGGGCAGGTTCGAAAAGATAAGGTAGAGGGAGTGGATCAAAGCGACGAGAGGAGGAGGAAGGAGTGGAGGGAGGGGGGGGGGGAGAGTGGAGATAAGGAGACAGGAGACGTTTGTAGGTAAAGAGGGAGGAGGATAAAGAAAGAGGGGAAAGAGAGCTGGGAAAAAAGAAGGTGAATGAAAACGAAGAGTGTAACAGAGGAAGAGTGGCTGAGAGAGAGAAGAGGAGGAAGGAGAGAGAGAAGATGACAAGAGTGTAACAGAGGAAGAGTGCTGAGAAGGAAGAGAAGGAGGAAGAGGAGCGAAGATGAGGAGGAGCGTAACAGAGGAAGAGTGGAGAGAGAGAGAGAGAGAAGGAGGAAGAGAGAGAAGATGAGGAGAGTGTAACAGAGGAAGAGTGCTGAGAGAAGAGAGGGAGGAAGAGAGAGAAGATGAGGAGAGTGTAACAGAGAGAGTGGAGAGAGAGAAAGAGGGAGGAGAGAGAGAAGATGAGGAGAGTGTAACAGAGAAGAGTGGAGAGAGAAGAGAGGGAGGAAGAGAGAGAAGATGAGGAGAGTGTAACAGAGGAAGAGTGGAGAGAGAGAAGAGAGGGATGAAGAGAGAGAAGATGAGGAGAGTGTAACAGAGGAAGAAGTGGGAGAGAGAGAAGAGAGGGAGTAAGAGAGAGAAGATGAGGAGAGTTGGTAACAGAGGAAGAGTGGAGAGAGAGAAGAGAGGGAGGAGGAGAGAAGATGCTGAGAGAGTGTAACAGAGGAAGAGTGGAGAGAGAAGAGAGGGAGAGGAGAGAGAGAAGATAGAAGAGTGTAACAGAGGAGAATGGAGAGAGAGAGAGGGGAGGAGGAGAGAAGATATGAGAGAGTGTAACAGAGGAAGAGGGAGGAGAGAGAAAGAGGGGAGTAAGAGAGAGAAGATGAAGGAGAGTGTAACAGAGGAGAGTGGGGGTGGAGAGGGAGGAGAGAGAGGTATGAGGATAGTGAGAAGAAGTGGAGAGGGAGAGAGGAGGAGAGAAGAGAAGGAGGAGAGAACTAAGAGAATGAGAGGAGGGGAAAGAGGAAGAAGTGAGAGAGAGAATAGAGGGGAAGAGAGGAAGATGAGGAGATATTGGTTAAGGAGAGAGGAGGAGAAGAGAGGAGGGAAGAAGAGGGAGGTGATCAGAGGAGAGAAAGCAGGAAGTAGAGGCAAACACAGGAGGGGGGGGGGTTGTAAGGATAGAGAACTAAGAGCGGATGAGGAGGGACTCTGTGGAGGAAAGGATGAGAGGAGGAGGAGGAGAGGAGAAGGGAGAAAGGATGGAAGGAGGGAAAGGGAAGAAAAAGGAGAAAGGTAGTAAGTATAGAGAAAAAAAAAAGGAGGTTTGGAAAGAAGAAGAACAGGGAGAAGCCGAGCAGGAAAGCGAAAGGAGGGGAAAGGAGAGGTGAAAATGGAGAAAAGGACTTGAAGAGAACGAGGAGAGACGAACAAAGCGAAAGACAGGGAAAAAAGAAGGTGGAAAATGAAGAGAAGAAAAAACGAAGAGGGAGGAACGTGAAGAGGAGGTGAAGAGGGGGGGAGGAGGAGAAGAAGAGAGGAGAAATAGGAGGGGGAGGGGAAGAGGAGGAGAAATAGGAGGGGGAGAAGGGAGAGAAGGAAGTTAAAAGCAACCAAAGCATGAAGATGAAGAGGG
>JADBJO010028924.1:0-7500 GCA_016801955.1 Conus betulinus | reverse complement strand
GAACAGGATCTAGCTAGGGGTGTCATCACATTCTGTCAGGGACATCTGCTTTTGAACAGAACTACGGAAGAGAGAGAGAGACAAACACTGTCCGGAACTGATGCCAGTAGAAGAGGTCACTGCTTTGCTCAACATTGGGGAGACAGAGGGTGGGAGGGGGGGAGGGGGGGGGGGGGGGGGGGGGGCTGGAAGGGGGGGGGGGGGGGGGGTGGGGGGGGGGGGGGGGGGGGGGGAGACTGCATCTGTTCTTCCTCGGAATGTCCCTGCTCTGATTCAACAGTTGACTAGATTGCCAGCTTTAAGAGAGACATCAGTGGCAGCATTGTCTTCAGCAGTGACAGCATTGTCTTCATCAGTGACAGCATTGTCTCATTAGTGGCAGCATTGTCTTCAAGTCCTGCCGTGTGGGAGGAAGGGTGATGGGAACAGGCAGAAGTGCTGCTCTACGTTCTTGGCCACCATACTGCACGTCGAAGGTTTGGTCTAATGGTCGTTCACTGTATACCATGGTAGGTGCGATGTCCATGTTTCCCACCACAGCGATAAGATAGACCTTTTCAGGCAAAGCCCGCTCTTCCCACAAAGGCCCTGGGTAGTTAGAAAGAATCCATAACATGAAGCAAGCCTGTCATTTGAACAACATCTGTTTCGGCATCATGTTGTCGAAACAATATAAGGAGGGAGAGAGAGAGAGAGAGATAAGATGCCTCCTCTCCATTCATGGGAATGAAAACGTGCCAAACTTCTGGACAGTGGCGACAGACGAGAAAGATATACTCCCCTCGTCGCCCAGGATGTTTGGCGGTACCTAAGTGAACATACAACCCTGATTGAGACCAGGTCGTGCTGGTGAAACGCAGCCAGAGACCAGCCGCCGTGGCGAAGTTGTTAGCGCGTACGCGTCGGGACTCCGGCTGGGAGGTCGTAGGGTTCGAATCCCATCAGAGTCATGTGGGGTTTTTCTGCCCCGACCGGCTCCTACCCAGAGTTGAGTTTGCTGCGGACTCAGTTGGGAAGACTGGTACCACACAGGTTCGAGTTTCATCCACTTAATGGATGCGTTTTCTGAGAGTGTGCTCAAAATTTCCTGACCAACACTGCAGGTGCCTGTATCTCTCGGGCCTGGTTGACGCCGCGGGATATATGATGAAAGGAAGCGTAGAGTACAGCCCTGTCATGTAGTCTCAGACCGAAATGGAAATCCGTAGCATCATCTCATAATCATCCTCATTCTCATCGATCAGCATTAAAAAAAAGTCTCAGGTTCTGTGGCCCTTCATGCCCTGCTCTCATGGTGACCGCAATTTCGATGTTCTGTCCACGGTCGTGTGGCCTTGGTTTGGCTCCGTCGTCGGGGTCACCGGTATCGGCGAGTCCATGGGGGCTGTCGTTGGACGGACGTGGTGGCGCCCTCCGGAGGGAGAGCTCACTCACGCCGGCTCCACGACTAAGCAATTATTGTCGTCAGTAGGGGCTTAGTAGGTGTGTCCTGCTTATGTAGATCAAACAGCGCCACTGAACACCACTGAAGTGACTCGGCAGCAGTGCAGTGTCCCCCTCCGGTGGGTTGCCTCTTGACGACTTGACAGTGACCGCTCCCTGTGGATTGCCGGTGCCGGGGCTGCGGGCGGGATCAGTCGGGCTGTGGCTGTGGACGAGGTGTCGGAATGAGCGGCGTGGGTGCACTGCCTCTGAGATGGCGCAGAAGTTGGGACAGCAAGAAAAAAAAAAAAAAGAAACGCAGCCAGAGGAAGTGGGTGAAGGGTTACATCTTTTTACGGGAACTGGGAAGTTCAAAGATGCCCCTGCATCATCTGTGTTGGTTGGCTATGGCACACAATAAGTTTATGAGAAATCTGGATCGGTCTGCATGAGAACTCAACGACCGCTTCATGGTTTGCGCCTTGGATTAGTAAAGAACTGCGTTACCGCTGCCATGTGTGTTTCTGGTTTTTTTCCTGCCCTGACAATGAAAACCAACCCCCACACACACACACACCACACACACACACACACACACACCACACACACACACACAACCCACACACACACACACACACACACACACACAACACACACACCACACCACAATGCACGCGCACACGCACACGAACATTATATATGCATCAGTCTATTATACCTATCTATCTACCTATCTGTCCACACATATTCTTTTTCTGCCCTATCTGTACCAGATGTTACGGATGTTGTGTGTGGTACCCTGTGTATGATTGTCTGACTCTCACTTTTCAAAAGTCTGGATGCGTGTAACAACTATTCCCTACACTCACCCACTCAATGATTTTAAAGCACGACTAGACATGGACTCTCCTCCTGACTGATCCTCCTTGGGTATCATGAAGCTGGGTGGCCACCACTGTAGTGGACGTTGTTGTTGACTCTCTGACTCTGTTGATTCCTTCATGAACTCTACCTTACCAAACCCCTCTTCCAGCGATTAAACAAACTAAAACACATGAATGCATTCTCGATCGATGCCATTGTAAAGGGCTACAATGCAGAACTCCACTGCTGGTCGGAATCAGCAAACACACGTACACACACATGATGCCAATATGAGGGAGGGACAGTTAACACCCTTACAGTCAGTGGGACTGGACAGTGCAGGTGTGACGCCATTTTTTAAAGGTAAAGGTACACAGATTTGAGAGGAGCTGAAATTTTAACAAACGGCGTATATAAAGGTGCATACATTGATGGCATGGTTGGAGTGTGGATGTGTTAAAATGATGATAATTAAACTTTACAAAAAACAGAATTCACTATTTTTACGCGGGTGTCTTCGCTTGAAATAGTATCTTACTGATGCGGGTGTCTTCGCTGGAAATAGTATCTTAACGATGCGGGTGTCTTGGCTGGAAATAGTATCTTACCGATGCTCCAGTGTCCTGCTTTGATATGACAATGAGATAGAAGACACAACCTTTCATAGCAAGTTTGATTGTCATTGACACAAACGTTTCCTTACAGACCCCTCCCCCCCCCCTCCCCGCTCTTCCCCCACCCCCTATCTCTCCCATCCCTCCCTCCCTCCCCCTCTCTCCCCACCCCCTTCTCCTCTCTCTCGCGCGCTTTATATGTGAGCATTTGTCACGTAATAATCCATATTATTTCTCCCTCTCTTGTTTTTTTTACACTGGTAAATGTTTTGCTCTGAAATGTTACATTGATATCATGTAATATGCTTTACTGTTTGTATTTCTTTTTGCACTGTTTATCACCTATATAGAAATCTTCCTTCTGTTATACTTTTGTATCAATACATTGAATAGGAAATGTAGTATGTAGTGCTTTTTAACCTAATCCAGCAAAACTCTCTCTCTCTCTCTCTCTCTCTCTGTCCTCTCCTCTCCTCTCCCCTCCTCTCTCTTCTCTCTCTCCTCCTCCTCTCTCCAATACCCCCTCTCTCGTCTCTCTCTCCCTCCGTCTCTCTTCCCACTCTCCCCCCTCCCTTTCTCTCAAACACACTACTTGTTCTCTTCCATCCCTATTCTCCATATGTCTATGCATCTATGTTTCTATGTATGTATGTGACTATCTATCTGTCTGTCTGTCTTTCTATATCTATTTTTTATCTATCTATCCGTCTATCTCTATATACCTGGTTCTCTTACTCTGTATCTATCATCTATCTATCTATCTATCTATCTATCTATCCTCTCTCTATCTATATCTATCTATCTATCTATCTATCGATCGATCGATCGATCGATCTCTCTATACCTAACACGAAGAGACAGATAAACACACACACACACACACACACACACACACACACACACACACACACACACACACCACACACACACCACAGACACAAAATACACACACACACACACCACACACACACACACACACACACATAACACACACACTTGCACGCACACACATACACACACAGACACATACAGACAGACAGACAGACAGACAGACAGACAGACACACCCACACACACACACACACACCACACACACACCCACACGCGCGCGCGCGCGCGCGCGCACGCAGTTTGTTATCTCTTAAACACACAAAGACAACGTGGTTAAGCATGACCACGTTTGCATATACACACCTATACAGAGAGAGAGAGAGAGAGAGAGAGAGGAGAGAGATGAGAGAGAGAGAGAGAGAGGAGAGAAACCTTCAACAAATAGGACAAACGAATGCAGACGGTAGAAACTAATGAAGCCGTTAATGATCTTTTTATCTGCCCGCCGCATCAGTGCCAGACAGAATAGATGAATGCCACAGAGATGGGAAGCTTCCGAATCGAACAGGCGTCAGTGTTCTTTCAGAATGATGTGAGTGTGATCATCAAATCTGCTGAATTATTTGAGCGTTTTACCATTGTTATTTACCCTGCCCCTTCCCCCCCCCCCACCCCCCCCCCCACAACCCCCTTCACCCACGTCCCTCCGCCCCACACCTCACCACCACAAAAACAAAAGAGAAAAAAAAAAGAAAAAGAGTTTGGGATGAAAATTGGGAATTTGGGTCGGTTTGAGCTGATATGGACAGTTGCAGTCACATACTCAGTGTATAAACTTTCATTTCTGACATGTCTGCAGCACATCACATATTTCTTGGATATTCAGTCTGTCATTCTGTCAGTGTGTCCTGTCTGTATCTCGACCGTCCCCCCCCCCCCCCCTTCTTCCCATCTCTCTTTCTCATCTACTGTTTCTTGTTCTTTCCTCATGTCTGTGTATCTGTTACGTAAGTATTTGTATAGTAGTATATTATGTATATATCCATCCATCCGTCCATCCATCCATCCATTATATATCTATATATCTGTATCAACAACCCACACACAAACACACACACACACACACACACACACACACACACACACGCACGCACGCACGCACGCACGCACGCACGCACGCACGCACGCACACACACACCACACACACCCACACACACACCACACACACTTTATCTCTTAAATCACAAAATCACACGGTCAACCATTTGCAAAAACACATACAGAGAGAGAGAGAGAGAGAGAGAGAGAGAGAGGAGAGAGAGAGAGAGAGAGAGAGGAGAGAGAGAGAGAGAGAGAGAGAGAGAAGAGAGAGAGAGAGATCACCTTCAACAAACAGGACAAACGAATGCGGACGGTAGAAGCTAATGAAGCCTGTTAATGACCTTTATACCTGCCAGCCGCATCAGTGCCAGACAGAATAGATGAATGCCAAGAGATGGGAAGCTTCCGAACCGACCTGGCGTCAATTACCTTTCAAAACTGATGTGAGCGTTGATCATGAAATATTTACTGAAAATGATAATTGAACGTATTACCATTGCTATTTACCTCCGCCCCCCCACCCCCCACACACACACAACCTTTGATCCCCGTCCTCCCTCCCCTCCCTCCCCCGCAAAAGGCAAATAATGCATTGGCACAAAACTGGATTTGGGGATTTGCACAGCTGCAGTGAAACGATACATAATCAGTCTATAAAATTCATTTTGATAAGTTTGCGTGTGCATCACATATTTCTTGGATATTCTGTCTGTCTCTCTGTCTGTCTTCAGTCAGTCTGTCTGTCTGTCTCTCCGAGGAAAATATAGATACCTAACATTATAATTTCCTTAAAAAAAAGATCCATGAAGAAAGTATCTTGTTTAGCACACTCTAGCTCCTTTACTTACTGGCTTTTTAAAGTAGTTTCTGGTGGCAAGCAAGACGTTCATTAAAAAAAAAACCAAACAAACATAAGAATCGACAGAAGACACACATAGGTATGAGGTTTTTTGCAATCTTTTGTTCATGACAGGACATTTCTGACCAAAGATCACCAGAGAGAGGCACTAGAGAATTGCTGTTGCTGTTTCTGCTGCACAAAACATGGAACGCAACTGGCCGTCTCCGCATACCACCAGTCCCTCCCTCTTAGCCCAGTCTTTCTGTCTATATTCTCCTTGTTTACAGGCCTGTTTGTGATAGCATACTAGAGGTGCGCTGTGGTGTGTGTGTGTGTGTGTGTGTTGTGTGTGTGTGTGTGTGTGTGTGTGTGTGTGTGTGTGTGTATGTGTGTTGTGTGTGTGCGTGCGTGCGTGCGTGCGTGTGTACGTGCCTGCGTGCGTGTGTGTGCGTGCGTGCGCGCGTGCGTGTGTGTGTGTGTGTGTGTGTGTGTGTGTGTCCCACATCACTCTTCCCACCTTAGCTGCTCTTCGTCAGTAGCTTTGGAAGGCTGCTAGATTGTAAAGGTCCCCCAACGGTGTTAAGAACTTCACACATTTACAGATGGCATCAGTTAGACCCAACTTCACTCATAAGTCAAAATCCAAAATAGAAAGACGTAACAAATAGTATTGATTGCAAAACAGATTTTGTAGTAGAAACAGAATTTTGTCGCATCCATATGCAATACACAAAGAGATGGATTATTTCAGCGTATGACGCTCTCAAATTTAACTCTGCGCGCGCGCTGCACACACACACACACACACACACACACACCACACACACACACACACACACACCACACACATGCACACGCGTGCACACATTTATGGAAAAGAAGTCGGAGCTGTGGTGGTACTAGCAGTTATGACAGGTCCAAACTGAAGACGGGTGTTTTGATGAGAGGGGGACCATTGCGGGCAGGGGAGACGTATAGGACAGTCCGGGGAAAGAGAGAGAGAGAGAGAGGAGAGAGAGAGTGAGAGAGAGAGAGCGAGAGAGAGAGAGAGAGAGAGGTAGGTATTCGGCATACCCACACACTACATACACACACACAACACACACAAACACACACACGCACGCACGCACGCACGCACCGCACGCACGCACAGCACCACACACAACACACACCCCCCCAAAGCACTCTTTAAAACTAAATAAATTTAGGGGAAGCTGAGACAGCTGCCTCCCCATCCCCCCTCCTACCCTCCTTCCTCTCTAATGTTTGTTCTCACGACACTGCAGTAAACTCTGATATGTCCCATAAGCAAGGCAGTGCTTTTTGTGCGGCCACTACACTCAGACCAATAGTTCCATGCAGCAAGCAGTCGCACAAAGGCCTTAGCACTTGCGGTTTGGTTTGTTTTTTTTTGTTTAAATTCACGAATTGTTTATTAATGGTTCCATGTTCACTGTGGCTTGAGTACCGCCGTTTCCGCCATCAATCAATCAGCAATGGAACTGCAACAAGAATTTAGAACTTTCCGACCAGTGAATGCCAAAAGAGAAGGATGCCCAGTCGGGCATAAAAGATTCCTGTCAGAGGGTGTGAGAAACAGGAAATTGACAACCAGCCAACGCAGTCAGCGTGACCAAAGTTTGGGCCAGGAGGTTGGTTTAGGCGTTTGAACCATGGGTCATAAACAGGTACGTTTCATGTCACAAGAGCAAACTGTTGGAAATAACTTTTCAGAGAAACAAGGATTCCCAGGGCTAGGAAGGACACGAAACGTGCACTCAAGTGTGATGCCGGCATAGCAGTGTGGCGGTTGGCCCACGATTTTCAG
>JADBJO010028923.1:0-19591 GCA_016801955.1 Conus betulinus | reverse complement strand
TTGAATGATAAAGTGACTGAGGACTCCCCCTAGTCACACGTTAACCTGATGAGTATGAAACTAAGCAATGAACACAAACGCAGACAGTACACGTTATATAAAACGGCGCAAATGAAGGAGCACACTCACACCAATCACACAGAGAGTAAATTATATCCAATGATTGACATGTGTAGCACAAAAAGCATCAAAAACCAGAGTAAACAACGGCCACAAGTATCACGCAACACTCGTTCTCTGCACCTGCCAAAGCACTTTTCCCCTGCTACGCGTTTCCCGCTACACAGCATTGAAGGTCACAGCGTGGGGTCAGCGAGCAGTGCGCGTGTGCTGGACACTATGGAGGGTGATTTTCATCTAGGCCAGACGGCTAAACTCGGCGCTCACAGATATCACTCCTTAGCTCGCAAAGCAGGCCCGCCTATTTTTAACTCGAGTGACCACTCTCCCGTCCTGGCAACCTCCCCCCCCCCCTCCCCTAGTCCCATCCCTCTCCAACGCGAGCTTCACGGTTAGAATACGCTGCACGCGCTGCAGTGAACAGTATGTGTGTTCTGGCTCCAGGCCCATTCCAAAGTCAAGAATGTGAGCCCTTCACAAAAGCTAGGCCACAGACTATTGTGCTGCTGAGTCAGCCCTGATATGGCCCTTTGCAGTCAGCTAGGCTAAAAGCAACATTACCATTACCGTACTGCTGAGTATTTCTTCTGCTGGGGGGACAAGGCTCAGACAAGGCTCAGAGAGGAGAGAGAGAGAGAGAGAGAGAGAGAGAGAGAGACAGACAGACAGACAGACAGACAGACAGACAGGCATACAGAGATACAGAGACAGAGACAGAGAGACAGAGAAGGAGAGCAAGAGCAAAACAGACAGACAGACATACAGACAGAGACAGACAGACAGACAGACAGAGAGAGATGTGGGAGAGAGAGAGAGAGAGAGAGAGAGAGAGAGAGAGAGAGAGAGAGAGAGAGAGAGAGATCTTATAGTGATGCATACTTACAGATAATACTTACAGTCACTGTTTGCTGTCCTCAAAATGTTGTGAAGTCTGTTCACCAGACGCAGATGTAAACAAACACTACTAGCCAACACAATTTGCTTTGTGTGCTTCACGCTTTTTTTTTTCGGCTGTGATTGTAACATACTTAATTTCCACATAAACATACACACATTTTGGTTTGGGTGATTCATGACTTTTTTTCTGTGATTGTAACATGCTTTAATTTCCACATTAAACATGAACAGATTTTGGTTTGCATGTTTGATGTTTTTTTACACTACGTTTGTAACATGCTGAGTTTTCACACACACACACACACACACACACACACACACACACACACACACACACACACACACACACACACACACACACACAACACACAACACACACACACACACACACACACACATGAGCATGTGTGTGGGAGAGAGAGAGAGAGACAGAGAGAGAGAGAGGAGAAACAGAGAGAGAGTCAAAGCAACATGAGAGAGAGAGAGAGAGAGAGAGAGAGAGAGAGAGAGAGAGAGAGAGAGAGAGAGAGAATCCGAACTGGACCAGTTTATACAGGGGCATATCATGGACTGGGCCAGTTTATACAGGGGTATATCATGGACTGAGCCAGTTTATACAGGGGCATATCATGGACTGAGCCAGTTTATACAGGGGCATATCATGGACTGGGCCAGTTTATACAGGGGCATATCATGGACTGGGCCAGCTTATACAGGGGCATACTGACTGGGCTAGTTTATACAGGGGCATATCATGGACTGGGCCAGTTTATACAGGGGCATACCGACTGGGCAGTTTATACAGGGGCATATCATGGACTGGCCAGTTTATATAGGGGCATACCGATCCGACTGGGCCACTTTATACAGGGGCATACCGACTGAGCCAGTTTATACAGGGCCCTCTCTGTTTTTGTGGTAGAACGTGGTCTGCTACACTGGGCTGGTGGTAAGGTCCGCTGTGTCTGTAACAGGTTCTGTGAGAAATGGGAAGCAAGCTGATTTGCGTGCATGGAGTTGAGGGGGGGAGGGGGGTTATGAACCGCTGTCACTAATGTCTATAAAAAAAGTTTACATGTACAATTGTAAAGTCCATTTGACCAAGATTCAATGTAGAACTGACTGGCACTTCTTTTTCTCTGTCAAACACATCTGAAAAAACCTCAATCCCAGGACGATGCGAACAGAAATTAATGACTGATGTTAATTTCACACTCACCTACACCCCCCCCCCACACACACACACACAATACACACACTTCCTCCACCCCACCCTTCAAACAAGAGATGGTTAAACAGGGTTTTCCTCTGCCTTTTCCAACACGCACACCCGCCTTTAAAAAAAATTGTGTTAGCCTGCATATTTATCCCTCCTCTCCCACTTTCCTATATACAGTCAGTTGGTTTAGACAAAGTAGTTTCTAGACTCTTCTCAATAGATGGACCTCCTACTTCCCCCCCCCCCCCCCCCCCCCCCCCCACACACACACACACACACACACACACCCTGGTTCACTGACAGATACGTATTAACATTTCTCGCGCTAGCTTACATGCGTGGGTCAATATTCGGGTGTGTGAGTACGCCCGTACATGCATGGGAAAGAAAGACGGCTACATGCCAACGCGCACACGCGTGCGCGCACGCGCTCATATACATATCACACACACACACACACACACACACACACACACACGCGCGCGCGCGCGCACACACACACACACACACACACGCACACGCACGCACGCACACACACACACACACACACGTTTGCGTTTTCTTCTTTGGGATTTCTGTGTTACTTTACCATGACAGGGGACGAATAAGGAGCGTACATGTACTTCACTGTGGGGCAGGTTGCCATAACAGGAGACTTTAAAAGGAGCGTTACATGTACTTCACTGTGGGGCAGGTTACCATGACAGGAGACTTTAAAAGGAGCGTTACATGTACTTCACTGTGGGGCAGGTTACCATGACAGGAGACTTTAAAAGGAGCGTTACATGTACTTCACTGTGGGGCAGGTTACCATGACAGGAGACTTTAAAAGGAGCGTTACATGTACTTCACGGTGGGGCAGGTTACCAAGACAGGAGACTAATGAGGAGTGTTACATGTACTTCACTGTGGGGCAGGTTACCATGACAGGAGACTATTAGGAGCGTTACATGTACTTCACTGTGGGGCAGGTTACCTTTACAGGAGACTATTAAGGAGCGTTACATGTACTTCACTGTGGGGCAGGTTACCATGACAGGAGAGTAATAAGACCGACACACAACGGAACCGGAAACCGCACGTTCTCCTCGCCGTCCCCATGTCAAGGACCGGAAACACTCTGCAGGTGGAGCGCTAGACTCACGGTCCTGGTGATCCTGCGGTTTTGGGTTCAAATCTCCGCTGGGTCGTTTCAGTTAAGGCGGATATTTCGCTCAGGGTTAATATTGGTTCCGACTCCGTTTTTCGTACGTACACGCATGCATACCATCCCGTGCACCCGTAACTCTGACACGGTTATGACGAAGGGACATGACTCTGACAAAGTTGGGCAAGACAGACTAGATACTGATTACCCCCCTTTCAATAGTTGACTGGCTGTTCTCTCTTCACGCGATGGACAAATCCCGACGGGTTTCTGTTGCAATGGTGAGGATGGAGACATAATACGGCGATTTTAGATCGCAATCTCTAACGAATGAAATAAAAGAGCCGGGCATGGGGGACAGACACGGGAGACAGAGACCAATCCTAAACAATCATTGATTGTATGTCTCAGACAGATACTGTCTCTTTAAAATCACGCTCCGTCATCTTCAATGACAACAACAACAACAATAACAAAAAAAATCTAGTTGCAAAGTGAAACGACTGCAGGCGGAAATCTAAACAAATCTTAAATAAATGTCAGCGAACCGCCCAGAGAAACGTGGACAAACGAGTCACAAGACAACACACAACGCGTTTCGACCTCTTAGGTCTTCCTCAGGTGAAACAAAGATGAACAAAATAACGAAAATGCACTTAGCTTTGATCGCTTCAGATTGCTTCTGAGTTCAGCGCAAGGAAGAAGGCGTTGTCTTGTGACTCGTTTGTCCACGTTTCTCTGGGCGGTTCGCTGACATTTATTTAAGATTTGTTTAAAAAAAAAAAAAAAAAACAAGAGAAAAAGTTATCTTCAATAATTACTTGTCAGGAAGGATATCAATAAACTATTGGTAAGAAGGGATATCAATAACTATTGGTCAGAAAGAATATCAATAACTATTGGTCAGAAAGAATATCAATAACTATTGGTCAGAAAGGATATCAATAACTAGTGGTCAGAAAGGATATTATCTCTGATCCTATGGCCAGCCAGTATTTTCACTCTGCACATTTGCTTTATTCTCTTTTTTATACTCTGAAACATTCTCCCTGGAATTTATCACTCAACAACCTCAGACCCGCTGCTGGAAGGCAACACATCCAGGGGTGACTCCTGATCCGGGAAAGTGATGTCGATTGGACGATTGAACGCAGCATTGGCAGGGAGAAGTTAGCCCGAACAGAACACTGTCCTGATCTGCCAACAATCCGCTCGCAATATTGCGGACATGTTCGGCCAATGCTTGAAGCCGTGTTGCTCAACCCGTCAAGCCAGGAAGCCTGCCACGTCTGAGGGCCCTCTCAACGTTCACTGTCGTACCTGTCTTTCTGCTGGGACACATTTACTGGATTTCTATTGGTCAGGTCTCTTCCTGGTTTCTCGAGAATAGCAGCTCACCATCGTCATCCTCATCCTCCTCATCTTCCTCAATATCATCATCATCATCATCATGATCATCATCATCATCATCATCATCATCATCATCATCATCATCATCATCATCATCATCGCTACCATCTTTATTGTCTTTATCTTCTTCCTCCTCCTCCTCCTCCTCCTCCTCATCATCATCATCATCATCAGCAGCAGCAGCAGCAGCAGCAGCAGCAGCAGCAGCAGCAGCAGCAGCCGCCTCCTCCTCCTCGTCCTCATTGTTATTAGTAGTAGTGTTATCATCATAAGAACGAGAAGAAAGGCTGCAGCCCAGGCAGACAGACCAGCGTCAGACTTCATCTGTGCCCTCTGCCACAGGAACTGTCATTCCAACGTCGGACTAGCCAGCCACACCCGTCGCTGTACCAGAATGGACACCTAGAGCACAACTCCATAGTCTTCCGAGACTGAAGGATGCCTACTATAATTATCATCATCATCATCGTCATCATCATCATCATCATCATCATCATCTCTTCGTCATCGTCATCGTCATCATCATCATCATTATCATCATCATCGTCATATTACTGTTATCATTACACTGATGATAATGATTATTAACAAAAGTAGTAGTAGTAGTAGTAGTAGTAGTAGTAGTAGTAGTAGTAGTAGCAGCAGCAGCAGTAGTAGTAGTTACTGCTGTAACAGCTGCAACAGTAGCAGCACTAGTGGTAATAGCAGTATTAGCAGTGGTAGAGGTAATAGTAGCAGTAGCAATGGTAGTACTTATGTAGCATCTGTACTCGGTTAAAGACCGAGCTCTGAGTGCTTTACAATCCACGCTCTCGTTTTCATATCAGGCTGCCCACCTGGGTAGAGCCAACAGAAGAGCTGCCCACCAGGGCTACACTCAGTCATTTCCCGTATCAGTCAGTCAGTATGGATCTGTCGTTTCCCGTGTCATTCAGTCAATATCGATCAGTCGTTTCCCGTGTCATTCAGTCAATATCCATCAGTCGTTTCCCATGTCATTCAGTCAACATCGGTCAGTCGTTTCCCGTGTCATTCAGTCAGTATGGATCAGTAGTTTCCCGTGTCATTCAGTCAGTATGAATCAGTCGTTTCCCCGTGTCATTCAGTCAATATTGATCAGTCGTTTCCCGTGTCATTCAGTCAGTATCGATCAGTAGTTTCCCGTGTCATTCAGTCAGTATCGGTGAGTAGTTTCCCGTGTCATTCAGTCAGTATCGATCAGTCGTTTCCCGTGTCATTCAGTCAGTATCGATCAGTAGTTTCACGTGTCATTCAGTCAGTATCGATCAGTCATTTACCGTGTCATTCAGTCAGTATCGATCAGTAGTTTCCCGTGTCATTTAGTCAGTATCGATCAGTAGTTTCCCCTGTCATTTAGTCAGTATCGATCTGTCGTTTCCCGTGTCCTTCAGTCAGTATCGATCAGTAGTTTCCCGTGTCATTTAGTCAATATTGATCTGTCGTTTCCCCTGTCATTCAGTCAGTATCGATCAGTAGTTTCCCGTGTCATCCAGTCAATACACTCTTCTTCAATTGTCTCATCTTTGTGTTATTAATTCATTTATCCATCAGCTTCAAATCATGCGTAGTGTGGTCTCGAAACTTAACGGATGTGGTGTAGTAGTATATGAACTGGGTCCGCACGCAGTGACGCCTCCTTGATGAAACTGAAACTGATCTACGCTTTATTGAACGCCTCTTTATCGTGCATGACGTCAGAGCAAGGACAACGAAAAGAGGCTACATGCTGTGTATTGGTTGTGGAGAAACTCATGCATGCGCACACACATACGCATAGGTGCGAATGCGCGCGTGCGCGCACATACACACACGCGGGTGCGCGCGGGCGCATGCATAAATACAAAAAACCGTATACACTTGCACACACACATGGGTCCATGGCAACACATTCAGGCACACACACACACACACACACACACACACACACACACACACACACACACACACACACACACACACACACACACACACACACACACACACACACACACACACACGCGCGTGTACAATCACCACACAGACACAAATGATAATAATGGCACGGCCAAAGTTATGTAGGAACTCAAAAGTCTGACCAGCGCGTTGGGCTAATACGCAGATCAGACATCAACTAAGTCGTAGCCAGGAGACCCTCTTCTTAAATTTCCTCATATCAGTCGTTGATTCATTTATCCATCAGCTTTAAATAATGCGCAGTGTGGTCTCAAAACTTAGCGGTTGTGCTGTAGCATACATGGACCAGTCCGCGTGCAGCGACACCTCCTTGAGGAAACTGAAACTGAACCTGAAAACTGTTGAGGACACTGAAACTGAAACTGAAAATTGCTGAGAGATTGCTTCCGTGGCAAGCAGGGCCACTCCCCAAACTGTGTCCCCATAGTCTGGCCTGGCTCGTGGAGGAACTTGCTGAGCGCATATGGGGACTACCGTTGGAAGCTAAGTCGGGAGGACACCAGGTGGGACAGGTGGTGTGGTCCTGTTGACTCCCATCCAGAACTATAGGAAGGACACCTTGCTGGGTAAGGTCAGCTCATGTAGAACTATAGGATGGACACCTTGCTGGGTAAGGTCAGCTCATATAGAACTACAGGATGGACACCTTGCTGGGTAAGGTCAGCTCATGTAGAACTACAGGATGGTCTCAAAACTTAGTGGATGTGCTGTACCCTTGCTGGGTAAGGTCAGCTCATGTACAAACTACAGGATGGACACCTTGCTGGGCAAGGTCAGCTCATATAGAACTGCGGGATGGACACCTTGCTGGGTAAGGTCAGCTCATATAGAACTACAGGATGGACACCTTGCTGGGTGAGGTAAGCACATGTAGAACTCAAGGATGAAGGCCTTGCTCGCTGAGGTAAGCTCATGCTGCTAATAGCCCAGCCGACCGCAACGGGCCGTATCAGGGCTGTCACTTCGTTGAAGACAACCCACAAGTCTCAAAAAAAAAAATTTCCAACAACCCTTTAATAAACCTTCTAAAAACGCGCTTGAAATTTTCGTTAAAAAGTATGTCTTCCTAAAAATCTTGGATCAGACGGAAAGTGTTGTTGGTCTCTTTCAGAAATTCAAAGATCACATCAGGTGGGACATCTCTGAACAAGGTTTTCATGGAGTCTGCTGTAAAATGTTCATGTCTCACATCATGCAAGTCCCAACCCTCTAAAACAATGTTTCACTGTGAGTGGAACACGACATGGAATGCACCACAGAGCTTCTTCACCTTCTAAAAGATGACATGGCTGTAAAAAGAGTGGCCTGTATGCAAACGACACAGGACTGTTTCCTCTTTACGACCGTCTCCGGATTATGGTAACAACACTGTCAGGTTGGACGGACTTGAAACAGTTTGTTATCCATCTGCGAGTTCCCATTCTTCTTGGCCAAGTCGTGAGTGTCACGTTGTGCCATGTGCAGCACTGTGCACGGTTGTACACGTATCACGTGCCAGCCTTCATAGTTTGGGGGCGCTCAGGCCTGAACGTAAACCCATCGACTGTGAGATCTTTTATTTATAAACTATTGTGACGACGAAGGGTTTCAATGACACAGAATAAATCATAAAGTGGGGAACAGGAAGATGTCTGTTTATAAACTGTTGTGACGACGAAGGGCTTCCATGATACAGAGATAATACAGGATAAAGTGAGGAACGGGAACAGACAGGAGAAAAACGTTTGTGCAAGTGATAAGAACTGTTTTTTTTTTGTTTGTTTGTTGTTTTGTTTTTTTTTTTTTTTTTTTTTTTTACCCCAGAAAGCATGATTGTTAGCTACTATTATAATCAAGGTTTCTCTGAAGGTAGACAACTGATTTCAAATGGAAACATGCTAACTGACTTCCCCATTATCACTAATTCTCTGAAGGATAATAACAGTTTTCCGAAGGAAATGAGAATAGAGCTCCCTTTTTCACTGTTTTCACGAAATATGATGACAGTTTTTAGGGAAAAGTTATCACAACTGATTTCCCTTTTGCCACAGAGAGTAGATGGCTGAGGTAGGCACGTGCATATCGTGACTGGATTAACCACATAGAGTGATGGGGTTCCCTGCCCTGGTTCTCAAATTGCAGGGCAACGAATGAAGTCAAAGAAATGAGACTTGCTGGAGTTATGAAGTGTTGATTAGTAGTGTTCCCAATTTCGTTCTACAAGTGGTGAACGCAGTGAAGGAGTTAAACCTGGTCCAGGGGGAAAAGACGTCTTTTTTTGTGTTGGCTGATTTACTTGGATTTCCCTCCCCTTAATTGCTTGTCAGATTTTTTTTTCACTCTTCGTCTGGGGAAGGCCAAAAAAGAAAAAGAAAAAAAAAAAGGTTGAATGGCCTGCAACGTTTCACATAAGGGGTGCCAGACAGGGACTTTAGTTGAGTAGGTTACGATATATGTGAGGGGTGATTTAGTTTTATTTTCCTAAAACTTGAATAGTCTTGCCATTTGATTCCTTGCACGTCCCTCCTCCCCCATCCCCTCAGGGGAAATTTTCTGATTTTCTTATCAGCTCAAAACAAGCAAGCTAGTGTGAAATGTACATTTATTTTACATGGAATTTTATCGTCCAGTTTCCTGTAAAGTGGGGAATTGTTGCTGGTTCACTGAGTACACAGTTGTGTTGTGTGTTGGTTCAGTATTTGTGTGCAGTGCAGCCCACGGCAGTGGTGGATGACTTGGGGTTGTTCAGGCAGTGTTCATGGGATGGCACTGTTCTTTCAAACCGCTGGAAGTGGTTGTGAACTGATCGGATGATTCACCTGAACCGGCAGTCCCGGGACATCCCTGCTTCTCTTATAGGACAGGACAGGTACACCGGGTAAACGTGCTATTGTTTTCTTAGAATTCATTTCATTTCGTGTTATTTTCTAATCAGGGTGGATGCTTGAGCCAAGTTGAGTGACAATTGACTGATGGTTGGGTGTATGTGGTCTGAAGTGAAAAACAGTATGACATGCTGTGCTTTTTGATTGGATGTTTGATAGCTGTAACTTCATGTTTTGCTTTCTATCTGAGCGTGAGAGAGAGATTCCGTGATTGCTAACAGTACTGAGTTTGGTTTTTGAGTATTTGTTATATTAATGATTTACCTGTGTTGTCACTGTCTATTTGAAACATAATAAGTGTTTTCCTGGGTGAAATGATTACTGGTTTTCTGTTATAACCACTTCCTTTAACGGATAATAAACGTTTTCCTGAGTGAAATAATCACCGATTTCCGGTTATCGCTGTGTCCTTTATGGAATAATAAATGTCTTCTGGTGGGAAATGACCACTGATTTCCTGTTATCATCACTTCCTTGAAAGATAATAAAGTTTTCCTTGGGATAATGATAAATGGTTTCCCTGTTATCACCGTTTTCGCGAAGGATAACAGATGTTTTCCCTGGCAGGAGATGATTACTGATTTTCCAGTTATCACTACTTTTTGAGGATAAAAACATGTTTACCAAGGGAAAATGATTTGTGATTTCTCTGATATCACTACTTCCTTTAAGAGTGATACATGTTTTCCAAGGTGCAAGTCATTACTGATTTTCTGTTATGTTTCCTTGAATGAAAACAACTGTTTTCTGGAAGGGGCAGAAGTTGGGGAGGGGGAGACAACCCATTTCCTCCTTCTACCATGTTTCTTAGAGGATAAAACTCTTTTCCTGGCCTGATCAGACTGGCACGTCCTCCATCTCCCACCTCCCCGTCCCCACCCCCTTTTCTTCACCCCCAGTGCTGTGTTGGATCTGGAAGCTGGAGTCACCATTTGGGAATCAAGAGCTTTGACCGCTTGAACCTACAGCCAACTGACCATGTGTGACGTCACTCAGTAAACCAGCTGGTCAGTTTTCAGCTCTCAGTCTATTGATGAAACGTATTGTCTACTTCGCTCAGTTCAGATCCAATCAGAAATGAGCACATTGGCTGTCACATAAACCACGATGAAGTTAATTCGATCAGTCCCACCAGTGTGACATTAACATACTAGCTGTCACGTAATCATACCTGTCGCATAAACCACGATGAAGTTAATTCTATCAGTCCCACCAGTGTGACATTAACATACTAGCTGTCACGTAGTTCATACCTGTCACATAAATCACGATAAAGTTAATTCGATCAGCCCCACCAGTGTGGCATCAACATACTAGCTGTCACCTAGTTCATACCTGCTCAAAGGGATCCGATATTTAAGTGTGGCATCGGTGGTCTAGCTGTTGCAATATTCGTAAGAATGTCATGGCATCAGAATGAACAGTGATCTCAGTGTCGCATTAGTGTTTCTACCTGTCACATTGTTCACGTCTACTCCATGAAACCAGACATGCCAGTGTCACATTAGTGTTCTACCTGTCACATTGTTCATGTCTACTCCATGAAACCAGACATGTCAGTGTCTTGCTAGTGTTCTACCTGTCACATTGTTCAGTCCTACTTCATTAAACCAGACATGCCAGTGTCTCGTTAGTTATCTACCAGTCACATACTTCACAGCTACTTCATTAAACAAGACATGCCAGTGTCACATTAGTATTCTACCTGTTACATAGTTCACGTCTAGTTTATTAAAGCAAACATGTCAGTGTCACATTAGTATTCTACCTGTTACATAGTTCACATAGGCTTCATCAAACCAACCATGTCAGTGTCACATTAGTATACTACCTGTTACACCGACTTCATCAAACCAACCATGTCAGTGTCACATTAGTATACTACCTGTCACATGGACTTCATCATACCAAACATGTCAATGTCACATTAGTATACTACCTGTCACATGGACTTCATCATACCAAACATGTCAATGTCACATTAGTATACTACCTGTCACATGGACTTCATCAAACCAAACATGTCAGTGTCACATTAGTATACTACCTGTCACATGGACTTCATCATACCAGACATGTCAGTGTCACATTAGTATACTACCTGTCACATGGACTTCATCATACCAAACATGTCAATGTCACATTAGTATACTACCTGTCACATGGACTTCATCATACCAAACATGTCAATGTCACATTAGTTATACTACCTGTCACATGGACTTCATCAACCAGACATGTCAGTGTCACATAGTATACTACCTGTCACATGGACTTCATCAAACCAGACATGTCAGTGTCACATTAGTATACTACCTGTCACATGGACTTCATCAAACCAGACATGTCAGTGTCACATTAGTATACTGTCTGTCACATGGACTTCATCAAACCAAACATGTCAGTGTCACATTAGTATACTACCTGTCACATCGACTCCATTAAGCCAGACATGTCAATATCACATTAGTACTCTACCTATTACATAGTTCACATCGACTTCATGAAACAAGTCATGTCAGTGTCTGGTTAGTTATCTACCAGTCATACTCCACAGCTACTTCATTAAACCAGCAACTTCATTAAACAAGACATGCCAGTTTCGTATTTAGTATTCTACCTGTTACGCCATGCGCCATTCTAGGTCAGTGAACAGTATTACTTCACCATGCCCCATTCTAGGTCATTGAACAGTATCACTTCACCATGACCCATTCTAGGTCAGTGAACAGTATCACTTCACCATGCCCCATTCTAGGTCAGTGAACAGTATCACTTCACCATGCCCCATTCTAGGTCAGTAAACAGGATCACTTCACCATGCCCCATTCTAGGTCACAGTATCACTTCACTATGCCCCATTCTAGGTCACAGTATCACTTCACTATGCCCAATTCTAGGTCACAGTATCACTTCACTATGCCCCATTCTAGGTCACAGTATCACTTCACTATGCCCCATTCTAGGTCACAGTATCACTTCACCATGCCCCATTCTAGGTCACAGTATCACTTCACTATGCCCCATTCTAGGTCACAGTATCACTTCACTATGCCCCATCCTAGGTCACAGTATCACTTTACCATGCCCCATTCTAGGTCACAGTATCACTTCACCACCACCACCACCCCTCCTAGATCAGTGAACTGTATCACTTCACCATGCCCATTCTAGGTCAATGAACAGTATCACTTCACCATGCCCCATTCTAGGGCAGTGAACAGTATCACTTCACCATGCCCCATTCTAGGTCAGTGAACAGTATCACTTCACCATGCCCCATTCTAGGTCAGTGAACAGTATCACTTCACCATGCCCCATTGTAGGTCAGTAAACAGTATCACTTCACCATGCCCATTGTAGGTCAGTAAACAGTATCACTTCACCATGCCCCATTCTAGCTCAGTGAACAGCATCACTTCACCATGCCCCCATTCTAGACCAGTGAACTGTATCACTTCACCATGCTCCATCTAGGTCAGTGAACAGTATCATTTCGGGTCACTATGACATTCTAGGTCATCGTGTCATTACCTGTCCATTGACTGTTGACCCAGAACCTGATTACAGTGACCCTTTCTGGGTCATCATTGTGAGTTACTTTGACCCATGTTGGGTCACTTTTATGTATTATCACTTTGGGCTACACTGACCCATTCCGGTTCACGTTTATGTATTATCACTTTGAGTTACTTTGACCCATTCTGGTTCACTTTTATGTGTTATCACACTGGGTTATTTTGACCCATTCTGGTTTCCTTTATGTATCATCACTCTGGGTTACTTTGGCCCATTCTGGTTCACTTTTATGTATCACCACCCTGGATTACTTCGATCCCTTCAGGGTCATATATTTCATTATCTCTCTCGGCAACTGTGACCTAGTATGCATTACTTTTTGTTACCATTAATCAAGGTATTCGGATCCAGTGTGGGTCATTTTAAATTGATCATTACTGTAGATCACTTCATAAACACACTGGATTTCTGACCAAGCCTGAGTCGCTTCATCATTCAGGCTACTGTGACCCAGTCTGAGTCACTTTATCATTCAAGTTACTATGCCCCAGTCTGAGTCACTTTATCACTTTATCAATCAGGTTACTGTGACCCAGTCTGAGTCAATTCATCATTCAAGTTACTGTGACATGGTCTGAGTCGCTTCATCATTCAGGCTACTGTGACCCAGTCTGACTCACTTTATCATTCAGGTTACTGTGACCCAGTCTGAGTCACTTCATCACTTTATCAATCAGGTTACTGTGACCCAGTCTGAGTCACCTTATCATCTCATCATTCAGACTACTGTGACAGAGTCTGCCTCACTTTATTATTCAGGTTACTGTAACCCAGTCTGAGTCACTTTATTATTCAGTTTACTATGACCCAGTCTGACTCACTTTATCATTCGGGTTACTGTGACCAAGTCTGAGTCACTTTATCATTAAGGTTACTGTGACCAACCCTCAGTCACTTTATCATTCAGATTACCAAGACCCAGTCTATGTCACCTTATCAGTTGCTGTGACCCAATCTGAGTTACTTTATCATTTATTATTCAGGTTATTGTGATCCAGTCTGAGTCACTTTATCATTCAGATTACTGTGACCCAGTTTGAGTCACTTTGTCATTCAGGGTTATTTTCCCAGTCTGGGTCATTTTGTGTTGATCACCAAAATGAGTTTCTATATCTTGGTCATGTTGAAGTGATTACCACAATGAGTTACTGTATCTGGGTCACTTTGTGCTGATCACCAAAATGAGTTTCTATATCTGGGTCATTTTGAGTTGATTACCACAATGAGTTACTATATCTGGGTCACTTTGTGCTGATCACCAAAATGAGTTTCTATATCTGGGTCATTTTGAGTTGATTACCACACATGAGTTACTATATCTGGGTCACTTTGAGATGATCACAAAATGAGTTTCTATATCTGGGTCATTTTGACTTGATTAACACAATGAGTTACTATATCTGGGTCACTCTGTGTTGACCACAACCCTGAGTTACCTTATCTGGGTCACTCTGTGTTGATCACCACGATGAGTTACTACATCTGGGTCAGTTTATGTTGATCACCATAATGAGTTACTATATCTGAGTCAGTTTATGTTGATCACCACAATGAGTTACTATATTTGGGTTTGTTTGTGTTGATCACTACAGCGAGTTACTATATCTGTGTCACTTTGCGTCGATCACCACAATGAGTTATTATCAATAGGATCACTTTGTGTTGATCACCACAATGGGTACTATGATCACCACAATGGCTTACTAGAGCTGGGTCACTTTGTGTGTTGGTCACCACAATGGGTTATATAGCTGGGTCACTTTGCGTTGATCACCACAGTGATTCGCTATATCTGAGTCATTTTGTGTTGATCACCACAATGAGTTCTCTGGGTCATATTTTTTTTCATTTTTGCTGTGTTGATGCCACCTCAGAGGCAGTTACTATCACCGCTGGGTCACTTTGCGTTGGCCATAACCACAACAGCGTTGCTATATCTGGTCTGGGTCACTCTGTGTTGATCACCACAATGAGTTACTATTGATCATGGGGTCATTTTTTGTGTTGATCACCACAGAGTGAGTTACTATCTCTGGGTCGCTTTGCACTTTGCGTTGGTCACCACAACATGTTTTATCTGTATCTGGGTCACTTTGTGTTGATCACCACAGTGAGTGAGTTACTATATCTGCGGGTCACTTTGTGTTGATCACCCACCACCCTGAGTTACTATATCTGGGTCACTTTGTGTTGATCACCACACCTGAGTTACTCACCACCCTGAGTTACTATATCTGGGTCACTTTGTGTTGATCACCACAATGAGTTACTATATCTGGATCACTTTGTGTTGATCACCACAATGAGTTACTATATCTGGGTCACTTTGTGTTGATCACCACAATGAGTTACTATACCTGGATCACTTTGTTGATCACCACAATGAGTTACTATATCCTGGGTCACTTTGTGTTGATCACCACAATGAGTTACTCTCTGGGTCACTTTGTGTTGATCACCACCCTGACTTACTATCTGGGGTCACTTTGTGTTGATCACCACAATGAGTTACTGTGGCTGGGTCACTTTGTGTGATTCCACATCAGTTATTGGAATGTGTCGATCACCACCCTGAGCTATCTGGGTCACTTTGTGTTGATCACAACAGTACTAAATCTGGGTCTTATGTACTCTAGATCACTTGGAATGTTATACATCAGTCTGCTGCACTTTAGCATCTCGAATCACTGCGACCCGTTCTGAGCGAATTTACATTTTACGTCCATTCGGAGTCACAAGACTGTTCTTTATACTCCATCCTCATACCCATGCCAGGAGAACGACATTTTATTCGTCCAGTGACTTTAATTATAAACTTTTATCAAGATGACAGGCAGGTGAAGGAGAGAGAGAGAGAGAGAGAGAGAGAGAGAGAGAGAGAGAGAGAGAGAGAGAGACAGACAGACAGACACAGAGACAGACAGACATCCCTACACAGAGATCGTCACTCGTACTCAGGCATAATCAGTTTATTGACTGCAGAGGGACCTGTGCAGAAATTGAGAGTAGTGAGAGAGAGAGAGAGAGAGAGAGAGAGAGAGTGTGTGTGTGTGTGTGTGTGTGTGTGTGTGTGTGTGTGTGTGTGTGGGTGGGGGGTGGGGGAGAGGAATCAACGTCAGTGAAAACAAACTGGTGAAAAATGATACCTCAGGTCCAAAGAAACAGAGCGTTTATAAGAACAGAGCTATCACTGACGGAGGAAAGAAGAGAGAGAGAGAGAGAGAGAGAGAGAGAGAGAGAGAGAGACAGAGAGAGAGAGAGAGAGAGAGAGAGAGAGACAGACAGTCAGACACAGTCAGACAGACAGACAGACAGACAATCAGACACAGGCATACAGACGAAGCTAAGACTAGTTTAAGAGGATTTTTGTTTCAATTTTGTTGTTTTAAATACAGCAGTTGGAAAGGAAATCTATATATCCAGGCTGAAAAAAAAAACCCTCATGCAGGAAGTTGACATAACAACAGTAGAATCTGATGGCAATGTACAGTTTCAAAACTCCATACGAGCTTGAGTCCTATTTATTTAAGAGTAGTTGTGGTGACTGTTACTATGGCCACTGCTAGCTCTGTTACTGCTACTGACACAATAGCAGCAAAAAAAAACATCAACATTAACATCATCAACAACATCAACAATCATCAACAACAACAACAACACAACAACAACAACAACAGCAACACCACAACAACACCAGGACAGCACTACTACTACTACTACTACTACTACTACTACTACTACTACTACTACTACTACTACTACTACTACTACGCATTAAAACAATGTTGTGTCTAGGAAGACTGTGTTGCTGTACATGTAGCCTGAAGAAGACTTGGAGTCATGGAGAGGAACGAGGTGTGTTGTACCACTGTGTTCTGTGCAGTGTAGTCTGCTGCGTCCCAGTCTCTGTTGTCCAGGACCGAGGGTCAGAACACAGCGGCTCTGCCGGACAGTGACCCATTACTCTGGAAAAGGTAATGTCGTGTTCAAGTGCATACGGAAACGTAGACACGGTTAGGACCCACGAGCACTGGCCTTTTTTTCCGTCCTTTCTCAGCTGACGAATCTTGCCCTCCTGTTGAACAGAATGGCATAGATGTGGATGAAATGGGTTTGTCAAGTAGTCAAAGAACTCTCTCTCTCTCTCTCTCTCTCTCTCTCTCTCTCTCTCTCTCTCTCTCTCTCTCTTCGTTTATCGCTTACAGGTCTTACATAAAAAAAAGTGATATTGTAGGTGGTGGTGGTATTTTTTTAATTTCTATTCATTTATTTGCTTTTGTGATTTAATTGCTTTTAAACAATATGTGTTAGACTATAGAGAGTAGGACTGGAGCAATGTTATACAAACTTGTGACAGACTTTGGCACGGGCAGGTTTAGATGAAATCTTTGGCAACATGACATATAGCAGCAAATGTCAACAGGTTTACAGAACATTCTCTCTAACAAAGTTCATGGATAAAAGGAAACATAATTATTGTGGCTATGTGTATACTGGACGGAGAGACATTACGCTGTTTTGCCAAATGTTTTCTGATCCAAGATTAAAAACAATTTCTATCAATTTTATGTGTGTGTGTGTGTGTGTGTGTGTGTGTGTGTGTGTGTGTGTGCGTGCGTGCGTGCGTGCGTGCGTGTGTGTGTGTGTTGTTGTTGTGTTGTTGTGTGTGTGTTGTTGTTTGTGTGTGTGTGCTGTCCCATCTTCTGTGCCGTTTCACTTTGATGATGTTGACAACTACTTGATTAAAAACCAGACACATTAGGGACACATTAGCATTCGAGCTGTCACAAAGTTCACAGCTATTTCATCAAATCAGTACTCCATACTTCATGAGATCAGAGAGGTCAGTATCGCATCAGTGTGTGGGAATGTCACATTACACCAAACTTTGTGCTACGGGAGAAGTGCGTTAACAGATCTTCATTGTACGCCGCATCAAAACTTTATACCGTCAAATGAATCACTGTGCACCATAGACGTGATTTTTTTTTTTGTTTTTTGTTTGTTTTTTTGGTCGTATCTTCTGTGCCTCCCCAGTGGAAGTTCACCCATGCCACTCATTCCGACACTCTGTCCACAGCCGCAGCCTGGTCAGTCCCGCCGCAGCCCCTGTCACCAGCAATCAACAGGGAGCAGTCAATGTCAAGTCGTCAAGAGGCAACTCACCGGAGAAGACATTGCACTGCTGCCGAATCACTTCGGTGGTGTTCAGCAGCGCTTGTTCTAATCTAATACATGCAGGACACCACCTACTAAGCCCGCTACTGATGACAATATTTGCTTAGTCGCGGAGCCGGACGTAGGTGAGCTCTCCCTCCGGAGGGCACCTCTACGTCCGTCCAACGACAGCTCCCATGGACTCGCCGATATCGGTGACCCCGACAGAATCAAATCAAGGCCACAGACGTTGAAAAGACGTCGAAACTGAAGTCACCATGAGTGCAGGGCATGAAGGGCCACAGAATTTGAGACTTTTATCATGCTGATGATCGATGAGAATGAACATGATGAAAATGATGCTACGGATTTCCATTCAGGTCTGAGACTACATAACAGAGCTGTACCCGACGGTTACTTTCACGGCGTAAACCAGGCCTGAGAGATACGGACACCCGCAGTGTTGGTCAGAAAATTTTAGCAACACTCCCAGAGACGAACCCGTTAAGTAAATGACACTCGACTGTGTGGTCTCAGTCTTCCAACAGAGCCCATAACAAACACAACTCTGGGCAGGAGCCGATCGGGACAGAAAAATCCCACATGGCTCTGATGGGAATCGGACCCGACGTGACTTTCTTATGACATAAACATTCGTGGGATAGCGTCCAAGAGAGAGAGAGAGAGAGAGAGAGAGAGAGAGAGAGAGAGGTGGAGGAGAGAGGGAAAGGAGTGAGGGAAACTTTCAATCACTTTCAACAGCTTTGACAGCTCCACTGATGTTCCGTCAGAACCCACGTTTCTGGTAGCATCTCCAGCATCGGCAATCTATGTGGGGCAAAAACAACACACACACACACACACACACACACACACACACACACACACACACACACAGACACGCACGCACGCACACAAACCACGCATACACACGCACGCACGCACGCACGCACGCGCGCGCGCGCGCACGCACACACACACACACACACACACACAGCACACACACACACACGCACACACACACACACACACACAGTGGTCACACAAACGACACAGTGGTCAGGGGAAACAATGCTGTCAGTGGTCAGGGGAAACAATCCTGTCAGTGGTCAAAGGAAGTAATGCTGTCAGTGGTCAG
Source organism: Conus betulinus (assembly GCA_016801955.1). Classification (NCBI taxonomy): domain Eukaryota; kingdom Metazoa; phylum Mollusca; class Gastropoda; order Neogastropoda; family Conidae; genus Conus; species Conus betulinus. Next base: position 86 of record JADBJO010028923.1, on the reverse strand, counting down.
GGGAAACAATCCTGTCAGTGGTCAAAAGAAACAATGCTGTCAGTGGTCAGGGGAAGAAATGCTGTCAATGGTCAAAGGAAGTAATG
>JADBJO010028922.1:15000-19591 GCA_016801955.1 Conus betulinus | reverse complement strand
ATCTGGAGTCGAGGAGAGATCTCTCGAAGGACGGTCGTCAGATATTCTCGATTCGTTGAGTTCTATCGATCTTCGTCTTTTCAGAGTATCTGTACTATCGATGCAAGGAGAGATTCGGTCGAGGAAGGGGGAGTTTCACTCGAGTGATCTCGATGAGTTGGGAGATCGAGAGGTTCATTGACCTGTTCGAGCGATCGGATCTTCATTTCGTTGCTCATCGACTTCTGGATCGCACCGATTCGTCTTATTCTCCCCTTGTCTCTCTGTTCTCTCGTTAGCTTGTTTGCACCGCGACCGGTTGCCCGAGATTCCTCGTCGAGAACCGATACGTTTTCCAGCCCATTTGATGATCTCTCCGACGAGCGGATTGTCCGGCTTGGTCCTCTTTAGGTCGACTGTTCTTTTTTTTCCTCGATTGATTCGTGCGATGTTGATCCGGAGAGTCACGCCCTTCGGTCGAGAGTTCCGTGAGTCTTTCCGAGACGGGTCACTGTACTTGATTGATGTCGTCATTTTTGGATTCGATGTCTGCCTTTTTTTTGAGACGGGAGAGAGTTTTTTGAGGTAGTTGTTTTTGTTTTAGCCTGATCTGTCACTGAGAGGATTTTTCGTGTTGAGAGGTTCTTTTCGCCTTGAGATTTGACCCGTTCCTAGGGACTTGATTCTTCCTTGTTCAAGAGATTGATCCTCTCGAGGGAGTTTCGCAGATGTAGTTTTTTCTTTTCGTAGTTTCTTTCCCCCGAGGATGTGTTGTTTTGACCTGTGCATTCCTATTCGTAGAGGGTTTGATGCACGCTTGATTGAGATTTAATTCCCCTTGGTGGAGGTCTCGCTCGTCGACCGGATTATGAGGTCTTCTGTTCTCGAGTTGGGATCTGCGGATCGAGATCGGAGATTTGTGGTGAGATTCCCGGCCGCAGTTTGGGAGTTTCGCGAACCGCGCGCGGATTGTGTGGATGTCCCCGTCGATCCGTAGGATCCCTTCCCTTGATGGGTAGATTTCCTTGATGTTAGTATGGTTGATGTCGGAGAGAGAGTGATCGAGTCGGCACGGAGAGAGTTGTTCCTGAAGAGTTGAGAGACGGAGTTTTGATGAATGGGTTTTTTCCGCCCAGAGTGATACTGTAGATCTGACGTTATCGATGGTTCGACTCGTGATGATCGAGACCGCTTTTCCTCGTTGTAGCATTTTTCTGTGACTTAGTTACTGATTATCGTCGATCCGTCTGTTGAGTCGCGGTGTTACGAGATGAGATGGAGAGAGGAGAGAGAGCCTGTTCCGGCGACCCTGGTTTTTGAGTGTGGTGTCCGAGAGAGTCCGGATTTGACGCATGCGGTTGTATTATCTGTGGCAGAGACCGGGCCTCCCGAATTTCGAAAGATGCCTTGATTGAGTCCCGCGTAGGATGATCTACTCCGAGAGAAAAGAAGAGAGCTGAGAGAGAGAGAGTTCTCGTTGATGATAGATGATGATTGATTTCCACCCTGCGTTGGGGAGAGGTCACAGAGGATTTGGACCCCCCCTTATTGATTGGTGCCACAGATGTGAGGATTGATGTTCAGAGTTTTCGCTTTATTCTTGTTATCGAGACGGATCGTATGCATTCGATCCTTGATTATGAATGGAGAGAAGAGATTCTTTCCGGGAGATTTTCCTCTTGAGATTGTTGCTTGGGATGATTTGGAGAGAGAGCGCTGTCCACTCTCCCCTGAGATGTGGAGAGTAGACGCGGTTGAGTAGAGAGTGTGATTCGACGGTGTACGGAGAGGAGTGTTGGAGTATTTCGAGTTAGCAAGTTTTCGATTGCGGACCTCTTCTCGTTCCGGGTATTGGATTTTTACGACGCGGAGGCTAGAGACTATCTCCTTCCCGAGATCACGTCTGTTTGATTTTTCCCCGAGAGCCCCGGATTCCGAGGAGACTGGCCCCCCTTCCGACGCCAGGGAGCACCCTCCTTCGATCTCCTCTGCACCGGAGAGTTTCCCCGTTTCCTTTTTTTTTCCCCCCCCCCCCCGATCCCCTTCTGTCCCTGTCGAGATTTGAGAAAGATTGAGAGGTATGACTGATTCGGAGGGTAGAAGAAGAGAGAGGATTTTGAGATGGGGAGGGAAATTGAGGAAGTATGAGATTGAGAGGCGGTGTCGTTTTGGACCCCGACCTTGACATGAAACTTTGAGCTCCGCTCAGGAGTTTTTTTTTTCGCCATCTCCCTTTTGTTTTTGATGTTTTTGATTTTTTCGATTTTTTCGCCCCTTCGATTTTTGGAGGGATGAGGAGAGAGAGAGGATTGATTTGAGGGTAGAGGAGTAGAGAGGAGGAGGGAGGGAGTATGAGTGAGAGAAGAGATTGGAGTTTTTTTGATTGGAAGATGGTAGGGAGGGGTTTGAGTGAAAGGTCTGTGAGAGGAGTAGAGGAGAGTGTTTGATTGGCCCATGTGTCGCTTCTCTCCCCCTCGATCCGCCCCCCCCCTCCGTCCCCCGCTCCGCACCTTCCGTCGGACCCCCCGTGTGACGAGGATCGACGCCTGGAAGAGCCGCCCGCACCGACCCACCGCCCCCCCCCCGCCCCCACGAGACGCCCGACCCCCGCACGAGCCCCGGCCCCCCCCGCCACGCCCCGCCCACGCCCGACCCGGACACTGACGAGGCGGAGACCGAGAGGGAGAGAGACGACGCCTGAGACCAGACGAGACGCCGGGGGGGGGGTGGAGAGAGATGAGGAGACGGACGTCGGAGAGCTAGAGACGGATGCGAGAGAGAGCGAGAGAGAGAATGAGAGAGTGAAGAACAGCAGAGACCCCCCCCGCGCCGAGAGCCGCAGAGACGACCCGCAGACGCCCGACCGACGGCCCGCCGCCGAGACCGCCACGAGGGGCCCCTGAGAGTGCAGAGTGGAGTTGAGAGTAGGCGGGAGAGGAGGGAGAGACTGGAGGCTTTGAGAGAGAGAGAGAGCGAGAGGGGACCCTCGAGACGGGAGGTGAGGGGGGGAGTAGAGAGAGACTTGCAGAGAGGGGGAGAGTCGTTTGGATTCGCCAGAGACGCACTGTCAGGATGCTTGACCGGAAGAGCGAGACGGAGGCCTGATTTTTTGAGAGAGATGACTGTGATTTTTTTTTTTGTTTGTGAGATGATGTCGACCGTATGATGTTGTCCCTCTGCTTTGCCCCGATCCCCGAGCACGTTTGGACGACTCCCGACGAAGACCACCCGCAGAACTGAGAGACTCCTCCCCCGCACGACTTGTCCGATTCCGATTTTTCCTTTTTTTTCCGCCGGGGGGCCGGGCCCGACCGACGATCTGAGCGTTGATTTTCGACCGACCCCGTGCACCCCCCCCCGGGGGAGCGCCGCCGACGAGCCCCCGACCCGCAACGACGAGACCCCGAGACGCCCGCCACGGCAGTGGGATCTTGTTCCCCGGATTGAGACCGCGGACGTTGATTTGAGTCCCGACCGAGACGAGGAGGAGAGATGAGAGAGAGAGAGGAGGAGAGGTGAGAGAGAGAGATGAGAGGAAGATGATTGAGAAGAGTTTGGTTACTGCGAGGAGAGAGGAGGGGAGGAGAGAGGGGAGATGCGTAGAGAGTGTTGACCCGACCCGGACGTCGACGCTGAGCTGAGACAGCGGGGAGCGAGGAGAGAGGGAGATGCGAGAGAGAGAGAGAGCGAAGATGATCCCCCCGAGCGAGGAGAGCGAGAGAGACGGGGAGGAGAGAGAGATGAGACGTCGGCGAGAGCGCGGAAGAGAAGAGAGAGAGCTCCCGAGAGAGGGGGACGGGAGACAGAGAAGAGAGAGAGACGAGAGGAGATGAGAGGGCGAACTGAGATAGAAGACGAGAGAGAGGCGAGAGTAGAGACTGGAGAGGAGAGGGCGAGATGAGAGAGGTGGACCCGAGAGAGGACGAGGTATCATGAGTGAGAGAGAGGGGGAGTGAGACGAGAGAGGGCGGAGAGAGAGAGAGAGAGGAGAGAGCGGGATGATGAGAGAGAGGGACGAGAGAGGAGAGCTGGGGGAGAGGGCAGATGAGAGTGGCGAGGGGAGCGGAGAGAGGAGAGAGGAGGCAGAGGGAGGGAGAGGAGGTTTTTCGCGACAGGGGGGGGGGGAGAGAGAGAGACGAGTGGAGGAGTAAGCATCGGCAGGATTGAGGGAGGCGAGGGAGGGAGGAGATGAGGGATGAGAGAGAGAGAGGGTGAGGAGAAGATGAGAGTGAGTTGATAGCGATGAAGAGAGGACGAGAGAGATGAGTGAGAAGGGCGACGGAGAGACCGAGCCCGAGAGCGATGAGGAGAGAGGAGGAGGTGCGAGACGACGGATCGGGAGGAGAAGAGAGGTATGGAGTCGTATGTCGAGAGAGGGACGAGAGAGAGAGAGAGAAGAGAGATGAGAGAGGAGAGATGAGGAGGAGGAGGAGGGATGGCAGGGGGAGAGAGGAGAGAGGGAGAGGGGTGAGGGGAGAGAAGCTGACGAGGAGGAGATACGAGAAGAGGGGAGAGGAGAGAGAGAGAAGAGAGAGAGAGAGAGAGAGAGAGAGGAGAGGAGAGAGAGGAGAGGAGAGGAGAGAGAGGAGATGAGGATTGGGGAGAGAGAGAG
>JADBJO010028922.1:0-10000 GCA_016801955.1 Conus betulinus | reverse complement strand
TCATCATCATCATCATCGTCATCATCGTCACCACTCCACCACCACCACCACCATCACCACCACCCATCATCATCATATTCTTCATCACCCACCAACATCGTCATCATCATCATCGTAGTCCTCCTCTTCACCTCCTCCATCGTCATCACCATCAACACCACCACCGTCGTCATCACCATCGTGTCATCATCATCATCACTACTACCATCACCCTCACCATCCTGTTCAACATCAACTTCATCACGCCCGCCCCCCCTCCCCCCCCCCCCCCCCCCCCCGCCCCCTTCCGGCCCCCCACCATCATCACCACGATTGTCGGGACACCTGTCTGTGTGTGTGTGTGTGTGTTGTGGTGTCGTGTTTTTTTTTCTGTGTGTGTTGTTGTGTGGTTGCTGACAGCGGGGGTCAGCGGAAGATGTGTGCTTGCATGGGCACCGGGCGCTGTTGTGGATCGGCCACGCGGACCACCCGCCTGCCCGATTCCTGGTACCCGAGGCCACGTGGCCGGGATCATGCAAGCGGGACGAGAGGATCAAGAACAACCTGCGCATCGCCTTCACGGCGCGTGACACCTGCACCGTGCTCCTGCCATCGCCCACCAGCACTGTGACCCACCCGTACAAAACTTCTGGAGTATCGCGACAAGTAAAGTGGCACATTCCCTGGGCATACCGGCTACTCCCCCCTATTGCGCTCTGTCGGGGGGCGTCCCTCTCATTGTATCCTGTATGTCACTATCTCAAGTTCTGTCGTAGGTACTGTATTTGTTCTGTCTGTCCTATCTACGTGGTTCGTGTGTGGCTCCGTGTGGTGTGTGTGTGTGTGTCCTTTTTGTGTTGCGTTGCTCCACATCTGTATTGGACTATCGTCGTCTGTCCTGTCTTCTCTTTAAGTGGTGTGTGTGTTGTGTGCTGGTGTTTGTGTTTTTTTGTTTTGTAGTGCGTTTCTTTTTCCCCTCTCGCTTCCCTTTGTGTTTGGGGGTGTCCTCCACTCCGTCGTCTGTCTCTCTCTCGCGTTCTGTCTCTTTCAGTGTGTGTGTGGTGGGCTCTGTGTGTGGTGTGTGTCGGTATATGTACGTCATGTTGTCTTTGTCTGTATGTCCTGTCTGTATCACTACGTCTTGTCTGTGCTTCTACGCGTCTCTTCTCTTTAGTCCGTTATCGTGTGTGCGTATCTGTCTGTATATCGTTTCTCGAGTTTGTTGCTTTCGCAATTATTCTCTCTCTCTTCTTCTCTAGTGTCCTTCTCTCTCCTAGCTGCCACCTTCTTTCTTCGTGTGTCGTGGTGGTGTGGTGTCGTGTGTGTGTGTGGGGGTACTATTAATTATGGCGCCTGCAACCTATGGAATACAAGTGTCCTATAATTATCAGGATTACCAGTATGAGTTAAAGCCCTATACCGCCATAAGCTGGTGTCGCAGCGCTCTGGGCGTCGCCCGTTTATTGTTGTCTTCGTGTGTGCGGTGCGGCTGTGCGTTGACGTTGTTGTGTGTGGGTGTGTGTGGTGGTTGTGTGGTGTGTCGTGTTAGTGTAGTGCTGGGTTATGTTGCTTGTGCGTGAGTTGTTATTGTGTTGTGTTCCCCCCCTATTTTTCCCTTTGTGTGTGTGTTTTTCCTTTATTGTTTGTGTTTGTTTTCCCTGTGGGTGCTAGGATCATGCCCGCCAGTGTCGAGAAGGGTGCGGATAAATGGAGATGGATCGAGTCGGATCAACATAGTGCATGACACAGGCATGTTTTCTACACGCCATGGCATCCTGGTTGGAGTGGCCCGTCCTTGGTTTGAGTGAGTCACCCTGATCTGTGTGTTTTATTTTCCCTTTTTGTTTTGTGTGTGTGTGTGTGTGTTGTGTGTGTGTCGTGGGTGTGTGTGTGTGTGTGTGGTGAGGGCCCCCCTTTTTTTTATGCGCGGTGGGCCCGTGGGGGATGGGGGGGGGAGTTAGCCTGTGGGGAGACGCGCGGGAAGCGTCACCCCCTTTTTTTCCACCTGTCTTTCCTACCGCATGGCCAGGATATGGACCGTCCATGCGCCTTGCCTGCACCCTTTCGTGCCTGTCGCTTCTGCCCCTGTGTGTGTGTGGGGAGGGGGGGGGGGGGGGGGGAGGGGGGATCGGTCCACTGGTATTCTACCGATGGCCAGGAGCCGCCTGGTGCCTGACCGTGTGGTTGTTGTGATGGTGTGTGTGTGTGTGTGGGTGTGTGTGTGTGTGTGTTTGTGTGTGTGCGGGGGGGGGGGGGGGAGGGGGGAGAGAACGGAGATGGGGGGAAAGGTCCACTGTCTTCTACCGCATGGCCCGGAAGCCCCGACTGGTGCACTGAACTCGTGTGATGTGGTGTGTGTGTGTGTGTGTGTTGTCGGGGGGGGGGGGGGGGGGAACAGCCGTCCAACTGTCTTATACCGAATGGCACAGCCAAGGATAGCCCGCCCTGCGCTGTTGCCCCACTCGCACACCGCGTCGTGCTGGGCCCTTGTGTGTGTGGTGGTGTGTGGTGGGTGGGATGTTGTTGTGTGGCGGGGGGGGGGGCGGCTTGCGACGCGGTTTTTTTGAGCTCTTCCGGGCGTTTGGGGGCGGGAGGAAGGGGGGTTGTGGGTTTGAGGGGAGAACCGTTCCGGACCCCCCCCCCGCGATTCGTCCCCCGGGCTTTTTTTTTCCCCCTGGCCGCCTCCCCCGGAGGGTTTCCGCCCCGCTTTATTCCGGGGCCTCGCCCCCGCCGGGCGGCGCTACCCTTTTTGAGGGGGGACAGGTCCATTCTGGCTTCTAGCCCTGTCTTACTCATGGCCCCAGGAAAGCCCGCCTGGTGCCCCCCCCCCCCCCCCCGCCTCTGGTCTCTGACCTCTGTGTTCGGTGTGTGTCGGGGGGGGTAGGGGGGGGGGGGGGGGAGGAGGGGGGGGGGGAGTTAGGGGGGGGAGAGGGGGGTGTGGGACAGGTCCATTTCACACTGTCTTCTACAGCAGGCCCTAGGAAAGACCCGCCTGTGCGTGCCCGGTTTCTAAAATGTGGGTGTGTGTTGTGTGGTGGGTGGGTGTGTGTGTGTCTTTGTGTGTGTGTGTGTGTGTGCGTGCTGCGAGGGTGGTGTGTGTGGGGTGTTGTGTGTTGGTGTGTGTGTGTGTGTGTGTGGAGTGTGGGAGTGAGTGTTGGTGGTGGTGTGTGTGTATGTTGGGTGTGGGGGTCGTGTGGTGGGTGTGTGTGTGGGTGACAGATGAGAGCGAGAAGTAAACAGGAGAGATGAGAGATGAGAAAGGATGAGGGCATGACAGACAAACGAGAAAGAGGATGAGAGATGATTCGAGATTGTCCCGGAGAGAGGATAGAGGACAGAGAAGAGAGATAGAATGACAGCTTGAGAGAGAGAGAGACAGAGAGAAAGAGGGAGGAGAAGAGAGTAAGAGAGTCGGGAGAGAGAGGAGAGAGATGGGAGAGGAGAGCGAGTTTATCCTGCAGGGACCCGGACTCTAGCTGTTACCGATCTCAGAGTTTTTCCACAAGTGCATTTAATCGCATCTCATCGTATCAAGTTGACACAAAGAATGTTATTGTGGGGTTGGGGATTTTGGTGTGGCACATAATAATGCCTGTACGTTCCTGTTTTTTGTGTACATGCGGTTTGACCACACTTTTTAGAATAGAAATACATCTGCTGCGTGCAGCTGTGACATTGCTGTACGAATTTGCACTGTGTCCGAGATATCATGTGGTTTGTGTGGGAGTGAAATATCTTGAATGAGTGTCCAGTAGTTTTTAAAAAAATATAGTCGACTCAGTATGTAATGTTGGATATTATTTGCTGGTCTTTGTAATATTTGCCCTGTTTCTGTTGGCAAAAAAAAAAAAAATAAAAAAACTTTCTGAATCTGTCTGTTTATGGAAGCAAGTGATTGAATACTATGTCATGGAAATAGCATTTTATTTGATTATCGTCCAGCTGTACTTGTATATACAGTAACTAATATCATCCAGTTTATGTCTAGTTAAATAGCTTGGTATAGTAATATGTGTGTTCTAATATTATCCACTTTCGCGAAAAAAGGAATATGAATATAATACAGTTTGAGGATATGAGGGGTTCCTGGAATACTTATCGTCTCAATTTGTTTAGGACATGTTAGGTGTTGATCCTTTGATATCATCCATTTTCGGCTACAGGTATCTAAATATAACCAATTTTTGGAGTGATAGAAGTTTAGATACTCTGGCGAATTCTGAATTTGGGCAAGAAGGGTTCGGAAATTTTGTTCGGCAAGTGTGCAGACAGGGAGTGCCAAACAACATATATGCGGGTGTTTCGTAGTGTTGATGATTCGGACCGTCCTGGATTTTCGGGACCACCGGTACCCACGTGTGTGTTTTTTGTACACACTTTTAACTCATGTCTGCCATTCCCACATCCATGATGGTAACATATTTCGCTCCCCACTGGACATATGGACAGGTCTAACACAAACCATTTTTCTCTGATTACGCGCCGGCTCCCTACCTACTTGAAACCCCGGTGGCCCACCACCCTTCCCGGTACTGATTGACCAGACAGCCATCCTGATGTGATTCTGTTTCAGCAGATTGCAAGAAGGACGCTTTGACCTAGTCATTAGGTTGATCTCATCGACACATAGACTGGTGAGCAGGAACAAAGTCTGATTTTCCACGGCTGTCCATGTCACTGATAATTATGACCGTGCGGTCTGGCTGGGCTGTGCAGTACCACGGCCCCCTCCCCCCCCTGACATTGACTTGATTTCAATCAAACTCAATCAATCATTTCTAAATTAGTTACTGAATAATATTTTAACAATTTGTAATGCTACAGAAACTCCGCAAGTGTGTAATTTTGTGCAAGCGTTTTCTTGGCAAACGCATACTTCTCTCTTAAAACAACATTCCAGCATCAGCGTTTCACCTCATAAAGACTGCTGTATATATGGATGGATGTCTGATATTAGTAACATAGGTTAAAGCTTAGTGTACCAAGCTGAGTGCATTTCTGTGTTCAAGGTGTATCATCTCTTCGTGTTTAGACAATCATAAGTGGGGCTGCATTTCTGCCTTCAAAATGTATCATCTATTAGTGTTTAAAACAATCATTAGTGTGTTGCATTTATGTGTTCAAGATGGATCATGTATTTGCGTTAAGACAATCATGAAGATTTTGCATTTATGTGTTCCAGATGTACTATTTATTAGTGTTTAGACACTCACGAATGCGTTGCATTTGTTTGTTCAAGATGAATCATCTGTTTTACGTTTAGACAACCATGAATATTTTGCATTTATGTGTTCGAGATGTACCATCTATTATTGTTTAGACAATCATGAATGTGTTGCATTTTCTGTGTTCAAGATGGATCATTTATTAGTATTTAGACAGTCATGAATGTGTTGTATTTGTGTTTTTCAAGATTTATCATTTGTTGATTCTTAGACTTAAAAAAATGTGTTGCAATATATGTGTTAAGAATGTATCATCTGTATGTGTTTAGACAATCATAAATGTGGTGCTTTTGTGTGTTCAAGACTATCACACATTGGTGCTCAGACAATCACGAATGTGTTTGCATTTCTGTGTACAAGATACCATCAGTTTCGATGTGTGGACAAGTTTGGATGTGTGTTCTTTCTTCCTTTTGGTCCAGTCCCTGCACATTGTGATAACACTTACAACCCTTTCCACAAGTTGTCCCCCTTTCCCACTCATGTTTGGTGTATAGCCTGACAGGGAGATCGCAAGGACGCAATACCATCTCGGTATCGGATGAAAAACTGTCTTGTTACACTTTGTCGGGTCAGTGTCTGGCATCGCTATATATGTTTAAGAATGTCCCACCTTTGCTCTCTACTATAAGGGAGGGACATATTTTTTCTCAACAGATTCCACGAAACTTTGTTCCGAGATGTTCCCACCTGATGTGAGGCTTATAAGGAGATGATTATTTTCTTTTTTCTTCTGATGTGTGGTCGCTGACTATCGTCGTTTTAGATCTGTTCTTTGGTTTTAGAACGTGACATTTTTTTTTTTAGTTAATTTCATCATTTCGTTTCAATTTGTACATACTTCCGTTTGTACCGTGCTAGCTGGCCGGATGTGGCCCTCGAGTGTCAGCAGCTGGGCTATAGACACAAAAGGATTTGGTGAGCCATATTTTTAGGATGTATTTTCGTTATCTTTGAGGTATTCTTCTCATTACTGGTGTGGTTTAGTGATGAAACAAACGAGTCACGTGACTGGGCTTCGGCACCATGCTTTGGACGTACCAGTTCAACTGTTTGCTTTTCCTTGACTGTACTGAACAGCCTCGGGGTGGTGTGGTGGAGGGGGGGGGGGGGGGGGGGGGACAATGGACATGTGCTCATGAAAGTTATTACCGCGGGGTGGTTTCACGATCACCAACAACGTTGTCGCTAAAAAAAAAAAAAAAAAAAAAAAAAAAAACAAAAAGACTGCACCAAAACGCTCACACACGTACGTGGCATGTACTTATTGGGGCCGGTTACGCTCATCTTGTTTCTCTCTGACGTCTCCCCCCCCCCCCCCCCCCCCCCCCCCCCCCCCGATTCCCACTCCACCCCCCCCCCCCCCCCCCACCGTTAGTCCCCCCCCCCACCCCCCCCCCCCCCACCACCCCCCCCCCCCCACTCCCCCCCCCCCCCCCCTCCACCCCCCCCCCCCCCCCCCACCCCCCCCCCCCCCCCCCCCCCCCCCCCCCCAAGGCTGAAGAAGAGTCAATGGATCTGGAGGTGGACCGTTAGGTAGTCCCCCCCCCCAAAATTCATTCCCCCACCCCCCACCCCCGCAATTTGGCTTAATTGGAAGAGAGAAATGGGATGGCGTGGATTCCGTTGCGTCGGGTTTTTTTTTTTTTTTTTTTTTTTTTTAACTCGTGAGAGTGGTTGTCAGTCTTACTGAGGAGCGGGGGATTTGTGGTCACTTTCTCTCTTTCTCTTTCTCTTTTCTCTGTATCTGTCTCCCTCTGTCCGTCCGTCCGTCCGTCTGTCTGTGCTGTGTCTGTCTGTCTGTCTGTCTGTCCGTCTGTCTGTCTGTCTCTCATTTCCAAATCTTTGCCTTTGGTCCAGCAGTCGTTTCCTTCTCCCTCTATATCCCTCTCTCTCTCTGTCTCGCTGTGTGTCTCTGTGTGTGTCTCTCTGTGTCCCTGTCTGCTCTGTCTGTCTGTCTCTCCTCTCTCTCTCGCTCTCTCTCTCTCTCTCTCTCATTTTCTCTCTCTCCCTTTATATCTCGAATTCTGTATTGTCCTTTCTTCAATCTTCGTGTCCCTGTCTTCTGTCTGTCTGTCCCCTCTCCCCTCTGTCCTGTCCTGTTTGTCTGTCCCTCCTCCCTCTATCTGTCTGTTTGGTCCCTCCCTCCCTGTGTCTGTCTAGTCTGTCTCTCTTGATCATTTCTCTCTATCTCTGTCGCTGTATGTATGTACGTATGTATGTGCGGTGTGTGTGTGTGTGTGGTGTGTGTGTTGTGTGTGGAACGTGCGTGGTGGCGTGCGTGCGTGCGTGCGTGCGTGTGGTGCGTGTGTGTTGGGCTGTGTAACAGAGAAAGAGGGAGGAGGGAAGGAGAAGAGGGAGAGGAGAGAAGAGAGAGAAGGGGAGCGGGGGAGGGGAGAGAGAGGGGTGGTGAGAGAGAGAGGAGGAGAGAGAGAGAGAGAGAGACTGACAGACAGACAAGCATGCAGACATACCGTATCAGTGCAGCCCCAGTCTATGGCCTAGGAGGGACTCTTTGTCTCCGTCACTGTGGGAGCGGGACTAAGTGGTGTTGTGGGGGCTCCTCCTTGTCGCGGCCGGAGGGACCGGGCACAGAGATTGGATCGGACTAGAGGACTGGGAGAGATCTGCTTGGAGTCTGGACTGCATCAGAGAGACAGGGAAGGGGGAGGGGGGGGGGGGGAGGTGAGAGGAGGAATGAGAGAGGGAGAGAGTGTGTGCGTGTGTGTGTGTGTGTGTGTGTGTGTGTGTGCGTGTGTGTGAGAGAGAGAGAGAGAGGGAGAGAGAGAGAGAGAGAGAGGGGACGAGAAGAGAGAGAGAGGTTATTGTGTGGCCAATTTGTCTCCCAAACCCGATTTTGACCAAAAGGCATGGGGAAAGAGAGTAAGGTTGAAAAAAGCATCATGCCGACTGAAAAGCGCGTACGATGCGACTCGGTGCGTCCCGGCAAACGCTAGCACAACAATCGCACACAAAACGGCGACACACACACACAAACACAGACACACACACACTCACACATAACACGCACCACACATTCATACTACACACACCACTTCTATCATCTATCACAACACAAACGACACGTCACACACAACACAAGCGACCAACACACACACACCGACACACACACAACACACAACAACGCATCAACGCACGCACACCATCACACACCACACCACACGCACTGCACGCAACGCACGCACGCACGCACGTGCACGCACGCACGCACGCACGCACAGCACACACACACACTCCTAATTTATGGTCTGTCTTGCAACAAGATTCTGATAATGGTCGTCCGTTTGATCATTACAACATCATTGAAACCCAGGGTTTATTTATGATCTCAATAATATCCTGGTAACCAGTTTGTGGCCTTCGTTCAGCTCTCTGTGCGTCTCTCTCTTTCCTATTCTTTCTGTCCCATACGACATGTCAAGTCTGTGTCTCATTTTCCTTTTTGATTCTGCCAGAGAGTCTTCCAAACCCTACAAACCACTCGCACAGCGCATCCACGAAGATAGCAGGAGCAAAGGACACGTGAACCGAAACTCCGGAAACACCACGAGTTGCTCGATCTGTGTGCTGGAGGGGTAATAGAAGAGTCAGGGGAGCAAACCACCATCGATCGACAGCGCTGGCTACCTACCGGGTTACCGTCCCTTAAACATCTCACTCTCTCGTCTCTCTTCTCTCTCTCTCTCTCTCACCCTCTCTCTCTCCTCTCCTCTCTCTCATCTCTCTCTCTCTCTGTGTGTGTGTGTGTGTGTGGGTGTGTGTGTGTGTGCTTGTGTGTGTGGTGTTTGTCCTCTCTCTCTCTCTCTCTCCTCTCTGACACTGTTAACACCGAGGACGATAATGGTGATGATGAGGTTGATGATTGAAGAAACGTTGCTGTGCGTCGTGGTTTCTTGGTGTTTGTCCTTAATACAAAATAAGGGGAAATGAAAGGGAATGGACAATCACACTATCACATCACTTTGTGTGTGTGGTGTGTGTGTGTTGTGTGTGTGTGTGGGTTGTGTGTGTGTGAGATAGATAGATAGATAGAGAGCGAGTAGAGAGAGAGAGAGAGAGAGAGAGGAGAGAGATGTGCAAGTGTTCGATTGTGCACGTGTTTGTATTAGTATGGATATAGATTTCACTTCTGAAGCTATGCACGGATTCTCTCCTCTCTCTCTCTCTCTCCTCTCTCTCTCGCTCTCTCTCTCTCTCTCTACTCTCTCTTCTTCTTCTTCTTCTTCCTTTCTCTTCTTCTTCCTTCTTCTCCTGTGTGTGTGTGTGTGTAGTGTGGTCCGTGTTTGTGGTGTGTACAACACCGTCCCTCGTGCGGGTATGTAGAGGCGATTCTCCTAGAATGAGAAACTAGCATCAGTTGCAAGTTGTGGCCAGCCGGGTTTCTGTAAGAAGCAGATAGAGACGAGATGAGAGATTGCGCAGGCGCTGCGCGCGCCTTCTGTGGATTGATATGTTGGTGCGTGTCGTGCGTTCGCGATGCGTTGCACGTTGTGGGTGTGTGGGTGATGTGATGTGGTTGATGTGGCATGAAGTGATGGTATGTTGGGCGCGCGCCGCGCGCCGCCTGCATCGCGTTGTCGTTCGATTGCCTTCACACACATCACTGTCTACACACAACACACACCACACTACACTCACACACATCACACACACACACACGCATATATATATTGAAATTATAAATATATACCTACTACTCTCGGCCGCGTGGGGCGGGCGGGGGGGGGTCGCGGCGGCTTAGCGGTGTGTGCTTTGTGCAAGTCCGCGCCCCGCGC
>JADBJO010028921.1:17500-19592 GCA_016801955.1 Conus betulinus | reverse complement strand
TTTTAATTTGAAATCAGATTCAAGGCGTTCTGTGTTGTTATCATTATCATTATCTTTTTTAAATATCTCATTCAACTGAAACTCCTGGAGTAATTTTTCAGTCCATCCATAAGCCACTCGGTGATTGAAGACATTTTGAAATGACCCTTTTTTTTTTATTGAGATGTCATCATGAGAGAGAGAGAGAGAGAGAGAGAGAGAGAGAGAGAGAGAGAGAGAGAGAGAGAGAGAGATCACGTAGTGTAATAAAAAAAAATTGGACAGAATCCACAAAGGGAGATGGAAAGAGAATTAAATGTTATAAGGAGAAAGCAGAAAAGAAACAAAAGTGTAATAAAAGAAATGGAAAGAATCCGCAAAGGGGGATGGGAAGAGAATTAAACGTTATAAGGAGAAAGCAGAAAAACGAAACAAAAATATGGCCTAACTGGATGATTTGTAGCGCTTAAAGATAAAACAAAAAAATAATGATTTATGCTGATGATATATTTGACTACATATATGTACATTACACGATACAGTTCCCATGAGGCTGTCTTTTCAATTTGCTTTGTAAACCTTGTAAACTTTTGTGTCAGTGCCAGTCAGACTGTAGCATTGTGCAAAGCTTTCTTGATTGTTTATGAACTGATCTGTTTTAAAATTCAGTATCAAGTGTGTTCCAATGAGCACTTCTGGTTTTCCGCAAACATGTGGACTGCAGTGGCTCATATCACCAAAGCACACCTGTATAGGGGTTCTCCCTTCTATTTTTCATATATTTGATCGACTTAAAAATGAATAACTAAGTATGGTGGTTTGACCATCCTGTTTGCTTTTGAAAACTGATCTTATTCATGTTTTTATTGCATTTATACTTACTGTTGTAAAAAAATATTATCCACTATTCTTTTTATGTCCATACAGGAAAGTGTTACAACTGACCCTTGTCCATTGTTCAAGAATTAAAGGAACAAAAGATACACTGACTATTTGTGCATGCTTACTTTTTCTTTGAAATGAGCAGGCTGACTTGTTTTATGTTCCTTAGGAGCTGTAGTGGATGATTACATAATACACCATAATGTACAAACAGGAGCTGGTGTCAGACGTGATGACGGACATGAAAACTCTACCTCATTCTTCACTTACAAACTGACAGAACTGCTGACTTTTAAACATCATCTTAGGAATATCATCCAGTGTTCCAGAAAGCCCCAGTTTCACAACCCTTGGTCTAGCATTGCTGCACCGTTACAGACATTTTTCATGTCCAGCAACACAACTGATTTATCACTGGGTGATCTGATATTTTTCATGTCATCAGAAAAAGAATAATACAAGTTATCTTTTTCATTCTATTTTCATGCATGTGAAAGATGTAACTTTCAAGAATTACAGAAATTTTTACCCCCGTTTCAAGTTCTGAAATTCTGTTACCCAAGTCCAGTGTCCGCAGGAGTATCAGCCTGTATCAGAAAGAAAGAAAAAGAAATCTGAAGACTGCTTTTATATTTTCCCAGTTTTTGACCACAGTGTTCCAGATGAACATGTGACATAACCATACCAGGGAATTGTAGGCTTACATCCTTGTCTGTTCCCCATTAGACCTTGGATGTGTGCCCTGTTTGATTCCTGTTCAAGTGTGGAAAGATGGTTTTCTGTCTGTCTGTCTGTCTGTCCTTCTTTCGTTTTTGTTCCTTTCTTCTCTTTTTTTTTTTTTTTTTTTTTAAAATACAAAATCTGGTTTGTCACGTTTGTGCTTCGAAGGCAGTTATCGTATTGATCGACTCGAAAATAAAATGAAATAAAGCGATATAAAACAAATAAATGAATAAATAGATAACTAGATAAGCAAACAAATAGATAGACAAATAAATAAAGAAAACATAATGTTAATTAACAAAAAACTAGGAAACTGTTCGTTAGCAGAAGTCACTGTTAAATTTTCACCAGCTTCAGTTTCCATTTCTGGGTGTTTCCAGTCAGCTCACATTAATTAAAAATCGAGGCGAAAAGAGTTGACCGCTGGCAATAATGTAATGATAGACAGTGCAGGAGAATTTTTTTTGTGTGTGTTTAATTTAAGTAGCTAGTTTTCGTATGTATGATT
>JADBJO010028921.1:0-2500 GCA_016801955.1 Conus betulinus | reverse complement strand
CCAGTCTTGAATAAAAGTTACTCCGTGTTAGGTTTCCTTATGGGAGCAAAGACTGCCCCACTTGTTTACTGTTTAATGTTCATTATGGTTAGAGACGATGACCGATGTTTACCAGCACAGCCGTTACCAACGACTATAACGGCCCAAAACGGTTTTTTCCTCTTTATGGAATATCTCACGTGTATTCAAGA
Organism: Conus betulinus; assembly: GCA_016801955.1. Taxonomy (NCBI): domain Eukaryota; kingdom Metazoa; phylum Mollusca; class Gastropoda; order Neogastropoda; family Conidae; genus Conus; species Conus betulinus. Next base: position 2,309 of record JADBJO010028921.1, on the reverse strand, counting down.
TAAACTGAGAATACGTTTATATGCTTTGCATTTTGTTTCGATGTTAGTTTTTCTTTTATTCATTTATTTATTTGTTGATTTATCTATCTATCTATTTTCGCTCCAGTGGTGTGGAACCCCTGGGAAGAAAACGCCAAAGAGATTCCAGACCTCAACGATGACGGGTGGCGCCATTTCGTGTGTGTGTGGAAGCCGCCCAGGTCAGCTCGCCTTTTGTGCTGGAGTCGGGTGAAAAGATGGAATGCAGTCAGACTTTTACCGTGCTGTCGCAGTGATTAGCCTGCTGTATGTACCCCGGATGTTTCATTTGTCAGGCTTTCCCAATATCTTGAATTGTAGCGTTTTGTTTATGTGTTTGTCAGTTTGTTTGGTTTTTTTGTTACTTCTTCAACGATGGACACTAAATAATTGGCCCTGTATGTCACCACGATCATGTCTTGTATGACTTTTGAATTTTTTGTTTGTTATATAAACAGAACCGTATACACAAAGTGATCAGGATTTGCTTTCCAAGTTAAAAAGGTAAATGGAAGGAAATCTGAACTGAGGCAGGGAATGGTAAACTGGTTTCTTTTGTTCTGTGTGGTTATTTCTGCTACGTGGTTTTGGTGTCGTAAGCAGTTTTTGTTTTGGGAGTAAGGGACGTGTCATTAATGTCGTCATCGGAGAAAGAGTTACGCTGATTGTTCGTTATGAAAGGTAAATAGGTTCGTCTTTAAACCACATTCCATCTTTCAAACAAATTTCCTTCATACCTATTTTGCAGTTGTGTGTGTGTGTGTGTGTGTGCGTGTGCGTGTGTGCGTGCGTGCGTGCGTGCGTGCGTCCACGTGCGTGCGTGTGTCTGTGTGTGTATGTGAGCGTGCACGTGCGTGCGTGCGTGTGTCTGTGGTGTGCGTGCTTGCGTACACGTGCATGTGTCTGTGTGTGTGTGTTTTGCGTGTGCGTACATCCGTGTGCGTGTGTGTGTGCGTGCGTGCGTGAGTGTGTGCGTGCGTGCGTGTGTGTGTATGTGTGTACGTGTGTGTGTGCGTGTGTGTGTGTGGGGCGTGTGCGTGCGTGTGTATGTATGTTGCGTGTGTGTGCGGGGCGTGCGTACGCGCGAGCGTGTGTGTGTGTGTGTGTGTGTGTGTGTGTGTGTGTGTGAACAACGCAGATCTCTGGAACAAGGGTCAAAGACATCTGGGATCCACCCATTGAAGCGGTTCATCAGTTCGATCGCCGTCATAGAGGCCTAATTTGCGATGTGCTTTCAATCGGCATGCGCGCCAGTGATCGTACCGAAGTAGAGTCCACTTTGTCATGAAAGTGGAAGCAACTCTCAACAGTTTTGAGATTTTTGCATAACGGACGTTCTTTTTGTTTCGTAACATTCTGCGCATTATTTCTAAAATAATAATACTTTGGTGATAAATGTGTCTATTTCGTTTTTTTTTCTTAGGCGATGCATTGCTTCAGATAACAAAAATATTGTTTTAGATACCATAATTCCTAGAAGAAAAACCGTCAATCACCGGTGATCGAAATTCAAGGGAGAGAACTGAAGAGAGTTTGAAAAGCTGCGCTGATTTTGAACAAATTCTTTCTCTCTCTCTCTCTCTCTCTCTCTCTCTCTCTCTCTCTCTCTCTCTCTCTCTCTCTCTCTCTCTCTCTCTCTCTCTCCATTCTGCCGTTCTGCCATCTTTATCTTAACGTAAAGTTTGAACAATGAGATGGAGTTTTGCTGTGAATTAGATGGCAGATGTCGATTATTTTTTCAGGCAATGCTTGTGATAATAAAAAAAATTGTAATCTTTTGCGCGAGCTAATCAAGGATTAAACACACGGTAGGATTATGAGACTTAAAGCATACAGATACATTACACATATTATTGACAAACTGACCGTTAAAGAGTATGTCATCAGAACACGTACACAAACACACACACGCGCACGCACGCACGCACACACACACATACACACACACGCACACAACACGTACACACACACACACACACACACACACACGACACTCACTCACACACACACACACACACACACACACACACACACACACACACACACACACACACCACACACACACACACATATTCATACACGCGCCCGCACACCTACAAACATGCAGCAACATGGAAACGACCCAACCACCAAATGGAAATGCATGTTATAATACAGAAACCCACACGAAAACCTGTCCTCACAATATGACCCAAACCCAGTGCAGACTCCTCGTTATCTGACAATTGTTACCTAAAAGATGCTGTGCCACTAAATAAACTTTCTGACTGGTAATGTGTGTCTTTTTGTGC
>JADBJO010028920.1:0-19593 GCA_016801955.1 Conus betulinus | reverse complement strand
AAGTAACCCCAATACACCTTTCCCAGAACCCGGGTCACCCGCCTATTGTTTGCCCTAAATCCCACTAATCGGTATGTGCCTCCAAGCAAAGAAGAAAAAGCAAGGAACACACACCTACACATTAAACGGGACAACAACACAATTCAATCCCTTTCACACTAATGCCATCCACACTCCATTCATTCAAAATAGTCCTCCATTCGTACTGCCTTGGCTGGCACCACAGCTGCTTCCACGCCTTCTACACCACAGCTTAAAGTCACTCAGCTCATCTGTCAAGGGAGCCCAGGACCCACGTCTCGCAGTAGATGCCTTGGAGGACTGCTCCCCAGTGCCTGAGTCCAACAGCTGCGTAGCCAGTTCAGGTCCCCGATGCTGGCTCAGCTGCCAGTCGCTACAGTAACCGAGCCAGCCTCCCAGCGACCTGCCTTGGTAGAAGGCGCTGGAATGCGCCAAAACCAGACCCAAAAAAAAAAAAAAACCAAAACCGCCCTGCGGCGAAGATCAATGTCTTTCAGAGAAGTTCTCCACATAAAGCCTAAATGTGTTGGTGCAGTGAAGAAAGACATGAAACAGTGTGTGCAAACCATTTATATTATCACTTAATTTCTTTATGTTAAAATATAATTTGAAATCTATATTTAATTTTTAGAAAAAGATTTCCCCAGTTTTGTTTTCTATGTGTGAAAATAGAAATTAACTCCCTTTATTTTCCCACACAAAAAAAAAAATAAATAAAGAGCCTCGTTCATCCTTTCATACGTCCATCCATAACAAAAATATATTAAACATTAGGACAGACAGGACGAACAGGAACAGACAATGCGAAAGGAGCGGGGCCAACGCGGGCGTCGCGATGGGAGGTCCCTGTTTCCGACTTAATACTAGTCGGATGAACACCCTATTTACGTCCGCATCCATCTCGCATGTCTGTGTTCTGAATTACAAAATATTTTGAAATAATAATAAATTCCAACCAGTCAGGCACCAACATATCCAGCAAGACTTCTGGGCTGTCAGAAATCAACCATCCATATATCCTTCCTTGGTTAACAGCATCGCCCAAAACTATTCTAGCACAAAGACAACCCTATAGTCCTGGTGCCACAAAAAGATACGGAATTCTTTTTTACAACATGAAATGAGCTTCTCCTTACCCCAGAAATCACTCAGGAATTGGGTAAAGGAAAACAGAAATAGAGTCGGAGTACATAAATCACAATCGGAACACTCCGAATGGGCGGAAAACTATTCGAGAGCGCTTCGCTGACACGCCTCGACTACACACCTTTTTACAAGCAGGATGGAAAATGGATAAAAAATTAAAAAAAAAAAAAAAACTTTTCTTTTTTTTTTTCTCTTCTCCTCTTTCACTTGCGAAAAGGTGGTTTCACAATAACAAAATACTTTCTCTATATACAGAAATAATTCTTACCAGAACGGCGGGTGGTCAGAAAAGGAAAGTGCCAGCCAGCCCCCAGTCTCGACGGAAGATGGGACTCGACCAACCAGTCCCCACCGAAAGGAACTTCAGGTCCTGGACGACCGAATGGAGAGGTAGGTAGCGGTGGGTAGGGATAGAGACCCCAACAGAAGACCAGCGGCTTCCTTCGGCCGAGCGAACGGCTAGGTCCCCCGCTGCAGCACTACGATGAAGTAGACAAAGAGGCCCACTACCCAAGGATGGGGATCCTTACCACTCGGCTGCCAGCGAATCGAGTGCTTAATCAAAACCCAAGATCGACCAACCCAAGATTGCAACAAGTCTGAATACAGTTACAGTCCCACCCAGGGACATCTCGAGAATGCCAACTTGCCAGGAAAACACGAGCAACACAATCCGGCCTGAAACTCTGGCCAGGTATCTAAAAGAAAAAAAGAAAGAAAGAAACCCCACGCGCACACGCACGCGTACACACAGACATATGCGCGCACACACACACACACACACACACACACACACACACACACACACACACACACACGCACTGCACAGCCGCGCGGCAGTGCACATCCACATGCACGCCGTTATCTGTACACACATTCGCTCTCGTGTGCCCCTCACATTCAGCTTTTTTTTTTAATTGAAGGGGACAGTCAAGTCAGAGGATGCTGCAACCCCACAGACGACACGCTTGAGAGCATGACCTCTGTGCTCTAACCTCCACACAAGCTAAAACTGACACACTGCCTGTCAGCAACAATCCCTTATGTATAAACTAAAGAATTTAAAAGGCGTCCGTGACATGTATGCACTACGAAACAGAAGAAGGGCAGACAGAGAGAGAGGCTGGGGGATCACATTCTGGAATCGATAGACGGCAGAGGATGATGGAGAAGGACTGCCAGTTCAAGTGATGTCCCAGCAACCTTAGGGTCATGGTACTAATGACAGTGATGAGCGGGATTCGAACTCACAGTCTGTTAGTATAAACTTGGTACTCTGCCACTGAAACAACCAGGCCTTCTTTGCTCAGTTAGTGACATAAATGTTTCATAGTCCTCTGAACACAGAATGCAGTTTAGTTTTCTTCTTTCCTGGGTGCCTGGTTTGTGACAGTGAATTGCTTCTGCGCTGGCTAGTTACTAATGTTCCTTTTTTAGTGGGATTCTTCTACTGAAATGGTGAATTGGTACAAAACGATTCAGATGAATGCACATGTGATGTACCTGTGTCCATGTCCTTGGGTTGGTCACCGACTGACTTTCTCCAAAGGTAAATGAGGGGTCCTGGATCCTGCAACTTGACCCACATTCTGCAAAACAACAAATCTAAAATCATCTTGTTGAGTGCATTCTATAAGGAAAAAAAAATAACCAAAAATGATCATAGAACTATATCATCAGCAAATATTGTAGATAGTGTGCGGATTATGGACTGTGCTTCCATCTTCCCACTCAAGAAATTTTGGGGCACTCTGAACTTTAATAACCGAAAGTGAAAAAAAGAAAGAGGAAACTTCTCTTTCCCCTTCCCCCAACTCCCTCTGCCCATCCTTCTTCCCTTTCCTCTGTGAAGAAGTGTGTGACCTGTGAGTTGATGTTAACGTGGTGACAGCCCTGATATGGCCCTTTGCAGTCGGCTGGGCTATAAGCAACATTATCTTACCTTATCTTATCTGTGAAGAAGTGATCTGACCCTGTTTTTACCCTGTGACTTTTTTGCGTCGCTGGCAGAGATTTTCGTTCATACCCATTTATTGTTATCAATGTCAGCGTCCCTTTTTCACGTCCACCAGTGAGACAGGTTGTCTTGGAATCATGTCAGGAAATATTCCTCATGTGTATTGTTTTTTAGTCAGTTTAGGGTTCATTTTTTTTAATGTTGAATGCTTAGAGTTTTACATTTTAATGTTCAACACTCGCTTTTTATTGTTCTGTTTGATGAATATGTCATTAGAACTTGGCAACGTTAAACTGTGTGGTAATTGTGTTCATGTGCAGAATGTTTTTAGAACTGTGACATAGGTAATTGTGTTCATGTGCAGAATGTTTTTAGAACTGTGACATAATGTTGTGTCTTTTGTCATTAGATGTATACAGTAGTGGATTGTGCAGTAAATATGTCATAGCACTGTGTGTGCTTTGTCATCAGGATTTGTGCAAAAGTTGAGTTGTAGTGTGCTGGGATCATTTCACAGTATTGTCTGTCTTATCTTTAGATGTGGGTGGGCTGGTGTATGTATGTCAGAACTGGGTCACAGTATTGTGACTTTAGATGTATGTAAACTGTTGTTTACGGACAAAAACTGGGTCACAGTATTACATCTCAGCTTTGGATGTGTTCACCTGTGTATCTGTCATGTAAATGGATCACAGTATTCAGTGTCTTAAGATTTGTGCACACTTTGTGTACCATGCAGGAGCTGTCGGTATTGTAAGCCTTATCTTGGAGGGTGTGTATGCTAGTGTGTGGTTCAGAAAGTGTGTCACAGTGTTGCTCAGGAACTGTATCACGTATTGTATGTCTTGTTTTTTCTATTTGTATACACTAGTGTGTTGTGTAGGAAGTGTGTCACACCTATATTTGTCTTTTCTTATAATTTGTTCACATTTGTGTTGTATTGTTCAGAACCTGTTTCACAGTGGTGTATGCCTTATTTTAACATGTGTGTAAGCAGGTATATTGTGCTGGAAGTATATGGCAGTATTGTATGTCTTGTCTTTAATGGTTTGTACAGAATTGTGTTGTGTTGTGCAGGAACTGCGCAAGATAGTGTATGGCTCTGTTCTTCATTCCTTTAGTCGTGAGTGGAGGAAATCGACCATTGCATTTCAAGACATTGATGGACCCTACCCTTATGGATTGCAAACGTTACGGGTATGTAGGTGTGTGTGTGTGTGTGTGTGTGTGTGTGTGTGTGTGTGTGTGTGTGTGTGTTTGTTGTGTGTTCGCGCATGTGTTTTTGTGTGTCTGTGTGTAAGCCTTTGTAGGGGTGTGTGTGTGTGTGTGTGTTCGTTCGTTCGTTCTTTAATTTAATGTCTATCCACTTTATAGTGATCTTAGACAAAAACAGGAGACAAACGAACAGGCAAACAAACAAAGACAAATGAAAAAAAAAAAAAAAAAAAAAGAAACAAAATATTTTTAACAATTGACATAATAAGAGAACAAATCAAACAAAAATAACTCGAGAATCAAAGTAAATGTCCAACTGGACTCTTAACAATTGCTTTAACAGCTTCTATAGCCTTCGCTTCGTTCCCAAAAATGTCCCAAAAATTCGCGATTGATGGGTTCAAACTTAATAACCAAGTAGGTAAATATTTTTTAGTATTTCTGCAAAGAAAGATGACATGGAATGGAGTAATTTTGGCCACAAATGCAGATGGATTTTTTACAATATTTTGTTTTGTATGCATCAAGTCTGAGTCTAAAGATCAGACTCTTCAAATCCGTTCCTGATGGAGATTGTGTCCCGTTTTATATTTTACAAGCTTCTTAAAGAATTTTCCCTTGTTGTCCTTTATTGTGTTTGGACACTCTTTTTGTCTTCGTATCACCGAATCCCATGATGCTTTACCTAAAAGGCTATAATTTTCATACAAGGATAAAGGAACATATTTTTGTAAAGCTCTTTTCCTTAGCTGCACTATTTTTGGCTAACCGATCAACCCTTTCATTTGCCGCTAAACCACAATGTGATGGAATCCAACAAAAGTCAATAGAACCCACGTAAAGATAAAAAATGAATTAAATGATATATCTCAGATATCATTTCTCCTCTCACTCTTGTATGAGAATATTTTTAAAGCTTGTAAGACAGATGACACAAAATAATATTTGAAATATCGAATATGGAAGACTAAAAAGATAGTTCAGTGCCATAATAATAGCAATTAGCTCTGCTGTGAATACAGAGAAATTTTTCCCCCAATGTGATACATTTCTCTATTTTTAATGATGGAATAATGAATGCAGCACCTGATAATTGGTTTTCAAGTACCGTCTGTATATATTTTAGATGATTTATATAATTTTCATTTATATGTGCCTTGACATATGTTGGCAGCATGGTCCCATCACTTTTTCTGAAATCTGTATAATTAATATCGTAATTAGCCTTACTAAGCTCCCATTGAGGAATATTACTGTAACTTATTTGAGGAGCTACTGTTTGGGGTTCAACACCAGCATATGTAAATAATTGGGATGTATAGGAGCCTATAGTTTTTTACAGAGTCAAAACTCTGTGCTCGCTTTGGAAAATGTATTTCTGATTTTAAATCAGTTTCCTTGATGCATGAATTTGCGTTGAACGACTCCTTAATATATATTTTGCTGAAGCAAGTTTCATATATTTTCGGCAAAAGGCAAAATTCCTATTTCTGTGTAGGGTTTTAATGTTGAGGCATGGACAGGGACACCGAGAGCTATCTTATAAGCTTTGCTATCGATGCTTTGCATCTTTGTTATCAAACATTTCGGAGCTGAAAAGAATATTTCCTGAGCATAAGAGATTATGTTACAAATGTAGAGTTTTCCAGAAAAAAAGAGAAGAGGATAGAGATACAGAGAGAGAGAGAGATCCTTTAAAATTTTGGAATGCTCATGGAAAGTTCTTACACACAGATGTTCTTCCGACATAATCATCGTTATTATTGTTATTATGATAATTACTGTCAGTTGATTAGTGAATGAGGCTTATACAGCACATATCTATATATCATATTGTCATGGATCCTTTTCAGTGCAACTCAAGAGGATTTGCCTTGTGCATACAAGGCTACATGCTGAAAAGATTGTTGTTCAATCGAGAATACTCGTCTACTCTTTTTTTCCATGAAGTAAGTTATATTGCCACAAGACAGATAAAGAGGGGGTGGGGGAAGAGAGAGTGTGCGTGTGTTGCAAAAGTACATGGTGGGCACATTTATAAATCAGTGAAACTCTTTATTAAGACTCTTCAAAATAAACATTGTTTCTTTTAACATTACAACTATCGAAATGTTTTGAAATAACATGAGATTGTTTCTTTTAACATTACAACTATCAAAATGTTTTGAAATAGCATGTACAAAACGACCAAATTGATTTTCTAGGGCTCAATACTAACGCATTAAACTTGAATAGTGTTTGAAAAAGAATTTATCTTCCCCCCATCCGCCCCCCCCTTCCCCCCCCCCCCCCATAACATGTTTGAGGTGTGTCTGAGCCTTCGTCATTTTAGCAGTTCTGAGCCACCAATTTTATCCACATCCATGTTAAATTAACTGTCCTCAGTCACTGCCTCTCAAAGTTTTGTGTCAGTCACCTGATACGTGGTAGCAAAATTTTTTTTTAGAAATTGTTTTGGCTCATGTTGAACATTCTGCAAACAGTGCCAGCAGGAACTAAAGCTAACAGTGGGATCCTGACACTCACCATTCCCAAATAACCCGTATGGAGATGAAACATGCTGTTACCCTGGCCGGAGGGATGTCTGCAGATCAGTAGTTTGGGAAAAACGTCAGACAGGCAGATCAGTAGTTTAGTAGTTAAAAAAATTTTTTTTCTGAAATATTTATCTCCTTGTCTCTAGCAGAATGACCTTCCAAGTCGAATGCCCTTCCAAAAAAAACCTCCCTCTCCCTGAAGACGTAGTTTCGAGGGATTTCAGAAAAAGGGTATCGAAAGATTCCACTGCACCAGCCTGTGTGCTGTAGTCATTAGCATTGTGGATCTTGGCTTGGAGATCATGGGTTCACATCCCATCAGAACCATTTATTTTGGGGGAATTTTTTTGGCCCTGACTGGCTTCAAGCCAGAGTTGAATTTACTGTGTGCTTATCTGGAAAGGCTAGGACCATACTGTTTCACCCACTTCAAAGATGCATGTCTGAGAGTGTTACCCAGATTTCCTGAGCAGCACTGCAGGTGCCTGTATTCTCAGGCCTGGTTGACACCAGGGTGTGTGAAAGGAAACACAGAATACAGACCTGTCGTGTAGTGTCTGACCAGAATGAGACTCCATAGCATCATTGTTTATTATTCTCATCTTCATCAATCAAAATACAAAAAAAAAAAAAAAAAAAATCTCAAGTTCAGTGACCGTTCATGTGCTGCTCTTGTGATTACCTCATTTTCGATTTATCTACATAAATTGATGCCCTTGGTGGCTTCGTGTCTGTGTCTTCAGTATTCGTCAGTTCATGGGACTGTCATTCAATGGATGTGATGAGACCCTCTAAAGGAGCGTGCCCACTCATTCTGTTTACGCAACTGAACAGTTTTCGTCATTGTTAGGGGGCACAGCAGATGGTGATCTAGGATCAGAGCAAGAGCCACTGAACACGCCCCCATGTCAAGTCAGCAGCAGTGCAGTGTCTCCTCTGTGGGGGTGCCTCTTGATGACTAGATATTGAATGCCTCCTGTGAATTGCTGGCACTTTGGGTGCGACTGACCTGGCCAGGGTATGACTGTAAGAGGGGATCTGGAATGAGCAGGGTGGGAACAGTGGGTGAGACAGTGAAACAATCAAATACCCAACAAACAAACAAATTGAAAACAAAAAGGAAAAAAAAAAAAAAAATTTCCACTGTGTCAAAGACAAATGCTTCTCCAGGTTTGTCTAGTTGTTGCGCTGTTATGTCATCCCTTCTGCAGCTGTCGTTTCTCAGTTCAGTTCAGTTGAGAGTATTTCTGGTCTTTTTAAATAGCTGAAGACACTTCCCCTGAGAGCATGTGGTTAGCACCACTGAGATGAGGATGGTGATAGTAATAAGGACTAGAACCTTGTGATAATGATGCTGATGATGATGATGATGTTGAGGTGTTGATAATGACGCCCACTTGTCCCAACAAGGATGTTTTTAGTAAATGCAAATGACAGGTGACATTAATGGTGGAAAGTTATCGACAGCAATAGGAATGTTAACAATCATAGCAATTTTTCATGGTAAATGAAAATGGTAGATTTTTTTAGTGAATGCGAACAATAATAGTGATTTTCATGGTAAATGAAAACGATAAATTTTAAGTGAATGCAAACAATAATAGTGACTTTTCGTGGTAAAACAAACAATAACAGTGACTTTTCATGGTAAATGAAAAAAGATAGATTTAAGTGAATGCAAACAATAACAGTGAACATGGTAAATGAAAATGATAGATTTTTGAATGCAAACAATAATAGGTAAATGGTAAATGAAAACGATAGATTTTAGGTGAATGCAAACAATAATAGTGACTTCTCATGGTAAATGAAAACGATAGGTTTAAGTGAACACAGTACAAGTAATCTTGATAATGTTGGATAATGCACCCTCCTCCCCCACCCCACTGTCCCCCTCCCCATCCATCACACTCTCCTTCACTTCCTGTCCCACCACTTTCTCCGGTTCCGCAGGTCTCTCCGCCCCAACAGCTTTGAGCGGCGCAAGGCTCTGATTGATGGCCTCTGTGAGATGCTGTGGCAGGCAGGGGAAAAAAAAAAACGCTGCTGCATTGCCTTGCTGGAGGAAGAGGCCTGCTTCGACCATGACTACCGCTACCGCTTCGACAACGTCACAGAGAGAGTAAGGATAGTTTCTTCCTTTTTCTCTCTCTGTGTGTGTGTGTGTGTGTGTGTGTGTGTGAGTGAGTGTGTGAGTGTGTGTGTGTGTGTGTGTGTGTGTGTGTCTGAGTGTGAGTTTATGAGAGTGTGTGTGTGTGTGTGTGTGTATGTGAGTTTATGAGTGTGTGTGTGTTGTGTGTGTGTGTTTATGAGAGTGTGTGTTTTATTAGTGTGTGTGTGTGTGTGTGTGTGTGTGTGTGTGTGTTTGTGTGTGTGTGTGTGTGTGTGTGAGTTTATGAGAGAGAGTGTGTGTGTGTGTTTGTCTGTCTGTGTATGTGTGTGTGTGTGTGTGTGTGTGTGTGTGTGTGTGTTTATGTGAGTTTAAGAAGTGTGTGTGTGTTGTGTGTGTGTGTGTGTGTGTGTGTGTGTGTGTGTGTGAGTTTATGAGAGTATGTGTGTGTGTGTGTGTGTGTGTGTGTGTGTGTGTGTGTGTGTGTGTGATATGATCTTGGGCAGAAGATAGCGTGGAGATAGAGGAAGGTAGGGAGGGGGGGGTCATATATGAGGACGCTCTACTACTGAGCTGATCAAGTTGCCCAAGTGGACTGGAAAAGAAGAGAGAATTATCATGTTAAAAGAAGTCAGACGACAAAGCAGACATTCAAAACAATGACTTAACATCCAAACTATCTCTTATTGGTACCAAGTATATCCACAATATAAACACCCAGAAGAGTATGCTCTGTACCCTACTCCTACAGACTACAGATACAGACTGTACCTAGCTGTTTATATTCAGATTTTAATGTTAGTTTATGAGCTACTTTTAAGGACTATCTTGTTTCTTTCTTTTTTTTTTTTTTTTTTTAACTGGGAATGTAGGTGTCTATGATACTTGTGTATGGAGTATCTTGATGGGAACATTAAGCAGAATTTGTGATTTCTGTGGTTCTCTTAATCACACATATTTGATCATGTAGTTTGCTAATGTATGTGTATGTCACTCTGTGCCTGGGTGTGTGCATGCACCTGCATGCGTGCATCCTTGTGTGTGTGTGTGTGTGTGTGTGTGTGTGTGTGTGTGTGTGTGTGTGTGTGTGTGTGTGTGTGTGTGTACTTGTATATGCTTGCAGGCATCTACAAACTGCAATGTTATATAAATGAAACAGATATTAATATTGAGAAATGAAAAATGCGATTCAAATTTTTTTTTGAAAAGGAAGAAAATAAATAACTAAAGTTTGGGTTTCACATTCATTGTATGAGTTTGGCACCAAAATGTTACTACATATTGATTTTTTTTTTTTGTTTTCATAAGAGGTATAGAAGAACTGCTGATGCAACAACACGATCATTGATACAATGTTTCTTTCAGTAAACATGACTAACTTACAGTGAAGGTAACCTTGATTTCATGTCTCAAAGCTCACACTCTTGACAGTATGTGAAAGCAGAGGCTTATGCACACAGCACAGCTCCTGTTCTTTCAACTGCTTCTGCAAATGTGCTTTTTTTTCAGTTCAGCGTACCTGTAGATTCAAAAATTGTTTTAGCACTGTGACTATTCATCGACATCATCACCATCATGAACATTCTGGCACTTAGTTCTAAATAGACTAGTCACTGTAAATTTCATTGGTTGTGGGGGTGGATAGAGAGAAGTGAACACATACTCTAGCACAGAGTAATCGACTGTGCACAAAGTGGATGATGGAAAGGATTGAGATCAAGCCAAATGGACATTAAACTTGAAAAAAAAGCATGACCCAAAGATGTGACAGAAACAGGTGCCAGGATGCCATCCAGCACTTGAACATGCACACACACACACACACACACACACACACACACACACACACACACACACACACACACACACACACACACACACACACACGCACACACACACACACACACACACACACACACACACACACACTCAAAAGCTTGAAAGTATTGAATGCAAGGCATTGAAATTAACACTTGGCCTTCCGGTGCATGCATCATCTTCTCGTACGTATACGAAGCGCAGATGCTTCCCTTAGATGAATGGATGCTCGTGTTGTAAATTTGTTATCAAGAGTACAATGCAATTTAAAAGCATATGAGTCATCTGAAATAAAGGAGGTCAGATATGTTTTTCTAAAAGAGCTAAATCTATAGTTCTCAAAGAACACTGGCAACTTACACATCAAAAGGTATTACCGATGCTGGAGTTTCAATCGATAACAATGCACTATCCATTAGACCGTTATTTTCTCCTATAGCCACCAGCTGAATAAACACATTTTGATATTGATCATACCAAATAAAAAAAGATGACCGACATAAATCTGTTATCAAGCTATATCAAATGTCATGTTGAAAACAACTATTCAAATTATTTGAAAATATACACAGACGGTTCGTGCATTGGTAAACAAACAGGTGTGCATTCTTGATACAGACTTAAGAGTAGAGAAATCATTTTAATATCGGAATTAATAAATCGATATTTAAGGTCAGCAGAAAAAACAGCATACTCATGGCTTTAAATTACCTTTTAAACTTTCCAAAAACAATATTTCAAATGGTTCTTTTGATTCTGAAATCCATGTTGGCATTTTAGATGTTTTCAATTGCTGACATGGAAAATGAAAATGTGTGTATCGTGTGAAACACATCTTATTTGCAGGTAATGACCTCGTGTGTTATTGCCTGCTCTTTGTCATGCTATAAAGCACCCCAGGTTGTCATGTTGTGTCCTGCAGTGTTTCTGATATAATGCGCAAAGAGACAGGGCAGCTAAATTTTGTAGGAAAAAAAACCTGATAGGGAACTGCTAAATTTTCAGAGGACATGAACAGTGTAAGAATGCCTCTTGCATGCAAAGCTTTTCAGCCCTTAAGATTACTTCATACTCTAATTTTTTCATATTAAAAGAATAGTGCAGGCCTTGACTGACAGGTGGACAAAAAAATTACTGATTCAGGTTGTGTGTGTGTGGAAACTTGTGCATGTAAAACAAAATATGTGTGTGTGTGTGTGTTATGTGGAAACAAAATTGTCTCAGATCATGTTGTTGTTATGCAGTGTGTGTGTGTGTGTGTGTGTGTGTGTGTGTGTTGTGTACAGTGTGTGTTTGTTTGTGTGTGTGTGAATTGTGAATGTGTGTATACAACGCACTCTCTATTGTAAAAGTGTGTATGTGTGTGTGTGTGTGTGTGTGTGGTGTGCATGTGCTAATACATGTGCATGTGGGGATGTGGGGGGAACATAAAGGATATGCATGCATGCAAACTGTGTTTCATGTGTTTGACGTGCGTGTGTGTGTGTGTTGCTGGTTTTAAGTATCTGTGTGTTATGTGTGTCTTCCAGAAGGATTTGAAATATTCACACAGAATGGTTGAGTGCCTCAAGGCCAACACACACCTAAGGGTAGATGTCTTACACACACACACTCTTCCAACATGATCAGCATGTACTCCTTTGCGTTCTTTCCTATCAACATAACCATTATCTCCCATTTTGACATTTGATTTTCCAATGTTTGTTTGGTTAGTGATGTTTCTTGCTTTTTGCAAGTCTTTATTTGGAGGTAATAAAGACAGTAAACACACACACACACACACAAATCAACACATGAACAAAAGTTAGAAAGAAGGCTCACTCCTCACACAATTATATGACTGAAGCAATATGAAGGCAACAAGTTAAACACACACACTTGTCTCCAAAGTGACACACACACCAAATACAATGACAAAAACAACACACCTTTGTGACCAAAAGGAAACAGACTGTAGCGACACGTGAAAAACAATCTGACACACAAAGTGTCAAACACACACACAAGCATAATTGGTTGTGACACATGGAATGACACACAAACATTTGGAGCAAATATAGAGAAAAATGTGTTTTGTGACAAAGGCCTGTTTAACCACCAAGGCTTTTGAACCACAACTGGCACATGTTTTATGCCCACAACAACTCACGGACACTATATGCCCACAAAAACTCACTGACAGTGCATGCGCACAACTCACTGACAGTGTATGCCAGGTCTCAGTGACAGTGTATGCCAACAACTCAGTGACAGAATATGACCACAACAACTCACTGACAGTGTGTTGCAGTGTTGTGATGCTACTCACTGCACACAGTGTATGCCCAAGAGCTTGCTGACAGTGTATGCCAAAAGCTCAGTGACAGTGTTTAGAGAATATGACCACAACAAACTCACTGACAGTGTATGCCCGTAACAACTCATTGACAGTGTATGCCCGTAACAACACTGACAGTGTCACTGACAGAATGTGCCGGCCCTGACTGACAAACTGTGACAGTGTGCTGTGCAGGTGTCAGTGATGTGTGTGCGCCCACAACAACTCACTGTGTGTGTATGTGTGTGTGGTGTGTGACAGGTTGTGTGTGTGTGTGTGTGTTGTTCACTGACAGTGTATGCCCAACAACTCACTGACAGTGTATGTGTGTGTGTGTGTGTGACGGTGTGTATGCCCAACAACTCACTGACAGTGTGTGCCCCGTGTGTCACTGACAGTGTATGTGTGTGTGTGTGCCTGTGTGTGCGCATGTGTAATGCCCACATGCAACATGCATGCATGCAGTGTGGTGCGCGTGTAACGTGTTATGTTGTGTGTGACAGTGTGTGTGTCTGCGACTGTGTCTGTGTATGTGTCACTGCAGAAGGATTTGTGTGAACAGCACCTGACATCACTATCCAAAACAACTTGAGGTGGTATGCCCACAAGGCCATTTCACCTAAGGGTAGATGTCCCACATAGTGTATCTCCAACATGATCAGCGTGTACTCCTTTGCAGTGCTTTCCTATCAACCTGTGTGTGTGTATCCCATTTCTGATTTCAATGTGTGTTTGGTTAGTGATGTTCTTGCTGTTTGCATACAGTCCTTATTGGGAGGTAATATCAGAGTAAAAAAGACAAAGAAAGGTTAATCAATAAATGAATGAAAGTTATGAAAGAAGGCTCACTCCGTTGAATTATGTATGACTGAAGCAATATGAAGGCAACAAGTATAAACAGCCGTACTTGTCTCCAAAGTGACAAGTTACCAATACAATGCACACAAAAACAATTTGCCTTTGTAACCAAAAGGAAACAGACTGTAGCGAACGTGAAAAAAAATCTGAAAAGAAAGTGTCAAATGAAATAAGTGTAATTGGTTGTGACATGGATATGATGACAAACAAGTTGGAGCAAATGTTAGACAAGTCCCAAAAATGACAGTATATGTGAAAAAAGGCCAGTGTATGTTTAAGGCTTTGAACCACAAACTGGCACATGTTGTATGCCCACAACAACTCACGGACAATATATGCCCCACAACAACTCACTGACAGTGCATGCCCACAAACTCACTGACAGTGTAAGCCAGCAACTCAGTGACAGTGTATGCCAACAACTCAGTGACAGTTGTATGCCAACACAACAACTCACTGACAGTGTATGCCCGTACAACTCACTTGACAGTGTATGCCCGTAACAACTCACTGACAGTGTATGCCCCAAACAACTCACTGACAGTGTATGCCCGTAACAACTCAACTGACAGTGTATGCCCACAACAACTCACTGACAGTGTATGCCCGTAACAACTCACTGACAGTGTATGCCCACAACTCACTGACAGTATATGCCCACAACAACTCACTGACAGTGTATGCCCCACAACAACTCACTGACAGTGTATGCCCACAACAACTCACTGGACAGTGTATGCCCACAAACTCACTGACAGTGTATGCCCACAACAACTCAAACTGACAGTGTATGCCCACAAACAACTCACTGACAGTGTATGCCCACAACAACTCACTGACAGTGTATACCCACAACAACTCACTGACAGTGTATGCCCAACAACAACTCAATGACAGTGTATGCCCACAACAACTCACTGACAGTGTATGCCCACAACAACTCACTGACAGTGTATGCCCACAACAACTCACTGACAGTGTATGCCCACAACAACTCACTGACAGTGTATGCCCGTATGACCCACAACAAACTGACTGACAGTGTACGCCCTGAGGGAACTGACTGTAAGGGAGAGAAAGATTCCCTTGACTCTCCTCCATGCCCCTCCATGCCCCCTGCCCTACTGCAGTCTCTCCCAATCTCCCTGTCTTCACCTCTTCCTTCCTTATTCCCCTTTCATCACATGTGGAAAGCGAGTTGAAATAAGCAATCGCCTCCCCTGTTTCATATTCATTTTCTTTTGGTTTTTCAGGTGTATAGCTGCAACTTCAGATTAAATCTTCACTGTTTCTTTTTAGAGTCATTGTCTACATTTTTTTCTTCTCTTTTCTTATTAGTTTCTCTGCTTATTGCTGTATGTATTTATGTCTGCATGCATACTTATGAAACTTTCTGTTCATATGTATGAATGCATACCAGTTTGTCCTGGTGCAACCATCTTCTTACGTATTTCTTTAATATCATCAAGAAATTATAAGCATGCTAATATCATTAAGAATTATAGAATAGCTGGCACACACACACTTCACAAAAATTCCAAATGAAACACGAAGCATGTACTTTTATCATACAAACAATAATTCATCGAGTGAAAAATTACAAGGACTGGGATCACACCATGGGGTGTAAATCTTGTCAGTCCTGTGTCTTTGACCGTCTCACGTTGTCTGTGTATAATTTTTTATCATGAAAAGATTTCACTGTCTGAAAATATGTGCACACCCCTAAAATAGCATGTGTCAAAGATTCACTCTCACTTCAGCTTTTTCCTATTTGGGTATATAGTACTGTTTTTTTTTCGTATCCTTTTTTTTTTCTCGAATTTCACAAGGGACAGTTCGCTTGATGTCATGGTGATATTTCTTTACATGCTGAGAAGTGTATGATGCAATAGGAATGTTCAGTGTATGATTTCATGTGAAAGATATCTACTCTTTCCTTTGTTGGAGATGAGATATTTCAGCATGAATCCAAACCTGATGTTCCATATGTGCATCAAATACATGTCAAAGGCACAAACCCAGTACTCAAGCAAACTTGTCCCTGGGAAATGCGGGGAAAAATAAAGGATCGACAAGAAAAACCAGTACTAATAAACAAAGTAGGAAAAAAATGACATGAAGAGGACATTTTTGACACAATGCGTTTCAGGTGTGCACAAATTCAGACAGTGAAATCTTAATGATACGAAATTATACAAGACAACGTGAGCGGTCAAAGAAACAGGACTGCAAGATTACACGCCTGGTGTGATACCAGTCCTGTAATTTTCACTCGCTGATATTGTTTGTATTCATAAAGTACAGGCTGCATGGTAGTATTTGGAATTTGTGTGACGTGTGTGTGCCAGCGATCCTTATATTCTTCCAGAATTAAGTCATGCGTTATTAAATTCTTGATGATATTAAAAGAAATGGTGGCACCAGGACAAACTGGTATGAGCATTCATACTTATGGACAGAAAAGTTTCTAAGTATGGCAGGCAGACCATAAATACGGCACTAAGCAGAAACTAATAAGAAAAGAGAAGAAAAAAAAAAAAGGTAGACAATGGAACTCTAAAAAAGAAACAGTGAAAGATTAATTCTGAAGGCAGCTATAAACATGAAAAAACCAAAGAGACAGAACGGACGTGTGTGGCGTGGATGCAAAGCAGGGGAGGCTCACCGATGCGGTATTTCTACAACTACGCTGTCCACCTGGTGCATGCAAGGGGAAGGTAAGGAAAGAGGTGAAGGACAGGGAGAATGGGGGAGGAGATTTGACCGCCTAGAGCAGGGGGCATGGGGGGGCATGGAGGAGCGGAAGGGAGATTCTTCTCTCTTCCATTCGTACCTCGGGTGTACAGTGTCCTCAGTTGTTGTGGGCTACACTGTCAGTCGACAGCAGACTTGTGGTGCATACACTGTCAGTGAGGTGTGGGATACAATGTCACAATGAGTTGTGTGGGCTAACATCGTCAGTGAGGTGGGGATACACTGTCATGGTTGCTGGGGATACACTGTCAGTGAGTTGTTGTGGGCATTTACACGGGCAGTGATTGCTTGTGGGAATACACGTCAGTGAGTGTTGTGGGCATACACTGTCAGGAGTTGTGTGGGCATACACTCGTCAGTGAGTTGTGGCATACACTGGCAGGGGTTGTTTGTGGGTATACAATGTCCCCCAGTTGAAGTTGTTAGGGAATACACTGTCATGAGTTGTGGGGGCATACTATGTCAGTGAGTTGTGTGGGCATTTTTAATGTCAGTGGTGTTGTGGTGCATACACTGTCAGGTGCGTGGTTGTGGGTATACCTGCAAGGAGTTGTTGTGGGCTACCTGTCAGTAAGTTGTTGGGCTCATAGCATGTCAGTGAGTGTTTTCGGGTATACACTGTCACTGAGTGGTTGTGGGCATACCCTTATCGTAAGTTGCTGGGCATACAATGTGCAAGTGAGTTGGTGGGAAACACTGTCAGTGGTTGTTATGGCATACACTGTCCTCGATTTTGGTCATCCACTGTCCCAGTGAGTTGTGTGGCCTCTCACTGTCAAGTGAGTTGGGTGGGAATACACTGTCAGTTGAGTTGTTGTGGGCATACACTGTCTGAGTGAGTTTGGTGTGGGCTACACTGTCAGGGGCGGTGTGTGGGCATACACGTGTCAGTGGAGTTGTGGCCATACCCTGTCTAGCGAGTTGTTGGGGGTCTACATGTCAGTGAGTGGTAGGGCATACATGTCCCGAGTGTGTGGGCATAATATGTCAGTGAGTTGTTGTGGGCATATACTGTTTCGCAGTGAGTTGTTGTGGGCATACCCCTGTCAGTGAGTTGTTGTGGGCATCATGAACGGAGTTGTTGGGGCATCACTGTCAGTGCGTTGTTGTGGGAACACTGTCCCACAGTTGTTTTGAGCATACCCTGATCAGTACTTTGGGACACTACCTGTCAGTGGAGTTGTGTGGAGGTAGTACACTGTCAACTGAGTTGTTGTGGGCATACCCGATCAGTAAGTTGTGGGCATACACTTGTCAGTGAGGTGGGGCATACACTGTCACTGAGTTGTTATGGGCATGTCACACTGTCAGTGAGTTGAGTTGTTGTCATTACACTGTCAGTTGATTTGTTTGGGACATACACTTTCAGGGAGTTGTTGTGGGGCATACACTGTCAGTGTGTTGGTTTTGGCATCACTGTCCTGCGTTTGCTGATGGCATACACTGTCAGTGAGTTGTTGTGGGCATACACTGTCAGTGAGTTTTTACGGGCATACCCTGTCAATGAGTTGTTGTGGGCATACACTGTCAGTGAGTTGTTGTGGGATACACTGTTCAGTGGAGTTGCTGTGGCATACACTGTCAGTGAGTTGTTTGGTGGTACACGGTCATGAGTGGTTGTTGGCTACCCTGTCTTGAGTTGTGGGCAACAACTGTCAGTGAGTTGTTGGGGGATACCACTGTCCATTTAAGTTGTTGTGGTCTTACCCTATCAGTAAGTGGGGGTCTACACTTCAGTGAGTTGTGGGCATACACTGTCCGGGCTGTATGTTGCATCCACTGTCTGTACGTAGTGGGGTCTCCACTTGTCAGTGAGGTTTGGCACACTTAGCCGTGATTTTGTTATGGGGATACATGTCAGTGATTTTTTTGTCCTTCACTGTCGTGAGTTGTTTTGGGCTCCTCGCCCTCCACTGAGTGCGTGGGACCATACACTGTCGAGGAGAGTTGTTAGGGCATACCTGTTCCAGTGATTTGTTAAGCGCATTCATGTAACAAGGATGAGTTGTTACGGGCAACACGGGTCTTTTTTATTGGTACAGAGTTGTTGGGTAATATTCTGATCACTGAGCGTTGGATACAAGTCAGCAAGTTGTGGGCTCACACTGTCTAAGTGAAAGGTAGTTGTTGGCACACGACTATCTAGTGGTTGTTGTGGTCATAGTTTGTCACTAGTTGCTGTTAACACGGCAACTGAGTTGTGTTTGGCATACACTGGTCAGGGAGTTGTGCGCATTCTAATGTCAGTGAGTTTTTGTGGGGTAATATATGCCGCTGAGTTTGTTGTAGTCATACAACATGTGCAGGGGTGTCCAAAGCCTTTGGTTGTCCACAGGCTTGTCACAAAAACCTTTTCTCTATATTTGCTCCAAAGGTTTCGTCATTCACCTGTCCCAACCCATCTGCTTATGTCTTTGACCCTTCTTTTCCTCTTTTTTTCCCCCTGTTCGCCACCCTTGTCTGTTTCATTTGTTGGTCACCAATTGCAAAATTTTTTTTCCTTTATGGCCCTTGGGCCCCTTTCGCCCCGCGTACGGGCGTTTAATTTTGTCTTATTTCCCATTCATATAATACACGGAGTGATGTGAGCCTTCTTTTTCCCCACCCCCATTCATTTCTGATTAACGCTTTCTTTGTTCTTTTCTTCTTTTCTCCTCCAAAAAAAGACTGGGCACAAAGCAAGACACCCACTCAACAAACAAACATTGGAAAATCCGGCCATGGGCGATACGTTCGTGTGCCTGGTGCACGGCCGCCCAGGAGTACATGCGGATCTGTGGAGAGCTAGTGTGTAAGCCCTCTACCCATTCGGTGTATGTCCTTGAGTCACTCCACCATTCAACGGGGGTATTTTCAC
>JADBJO010028919.1:0-19594 GCA_016801955.1 Conus betulinus | reverse complement strand
TGTGCCACCGGTACTTCTCAGCAGTTGTTTCCCCTCATTGGTTTTTAGTCATTTCTGTCATTTGTGTCTTTGTTTATTCTTGATAGTGTTTATTTTTCCTTGCTCTGAAGCTGTTCAGGTGTGTTGCAAATGGAAAAAACCAGTCTATAGGCGCCGCAAGCAAGCCTCACAACCCATAAATATTCTCCAGAGGATCAGCTATGGCCCCTATTAGCAGAACAAATATTCATACCACTGTACAGCACTCTGGAGCCAATACAGTGCCTTCATCTTGTGGCGGATCACAAAGATTGTGTGTTTTGTTCAATCGTGAGCACAGAGTCTATGTATGATCACCTTGTTTATCGCAGATATTCCCCCCCACACCCACTCCATCCCCCGCTTGAATACCCTAAGCTCTCACAAGGGCCATAGGACCATAACAAGGCCATAAGGGCCTCTCTATCTTTCTCATTTCTCAATCATGCGTTGCACGCAATGTATGTATATATGACGTGGTGAGGTGCGATGCTATAGTTAAGCTACTACCAAAAGGAGGAGAGCACACGAACACATTCGCATTTAGTTGATTACCAGCCAGTGTTCTATTGTTTGAAAAGTAATTTTAAATTTTCAGTGTCACGTTTGTAACCTATAAACAGTATGCATTAATTTTTAGGGAAGCGGGTCACGAATGTAGTTAATTTCTCTTTTAAATTAACGAAACGTGATAGTAAAGGTTTTCTGAAGTCTGAAGTCTCCGTCGTTAATAGATTATATCTAGTTCAAGATAAGCGGATATAGTGTACAAAATATTGAGGTTTTAGTTGCTGTGATATTGAATGACAAAGTGGCTTCTACACTTTCCCTCCTTCAGGCTTAAAACTAAAACTGTAATGATACATTATAGACGAATGTGATTTTCGTCCGGGATATGATGGCAGATTGCCAGACTCTGAAGCAGACTTATTAGATCTCAATGGTACCGCAGATCGGCCAGCAGTCCACCCAACCAGGACGCAGCCCTAATATTCATATGTCTGTACTTCCTCCACACACTGGACTCTGTCCTGCCTAGTGTGCCTAGGCCCGGTTCCTATCGGGGACTACTGTCACCACGGGCTTAGGTTTTGACGTTATAATACTACACAGCTTTTGTTCGTGAATGAAGAGAAGCGATGATCGAGATCATGTAGGAAGTAGAAGTAGGAGAAGTAGAGACGATGACAAGGGGGGCGGGCGGGACAAAATTGGTTTAGGCAATCGGCATTGATATGTGCAGGACTTTCCGAGGATGGCGAGCATCAGTCTACGTGGAAGATAAAAGAAAGAAGAAGGAATACATATGCTCAAGAACAGAAAACACAAAACCAAACGAAAGAAAAAAAAAATAAACAACACCATAAAACAACTAAAAAAAAAATTAAAAGCAACAAAAGGAAAAAACATATGTACATAAAAAAAAAAAAAAAAAAAACAGAAAAAAGTCAAAAAAATTTAATAAATACACTTACAAAAAAATAAACATAACAAAAAAAACCCAAAAAAGAAAAAGCAAAAAAAAAAAAAAGAAAAAAAAACTACCCACCCCCGCTTGTAATTTAGTAATTACAAAAAGAAACTATGGAACAAGATCATGTGCAGGAATTTTGTATTTAATGCGAGGTGACCTGAAAGTGAAAACCAGTTTTATAATACACCTATGGAACATTGTAAACAAGGCAGCTAACATGTAGGTAAAAAAAGAACGTGACCTTATATAATCAGAACCATTACAATATGCAACTTGTTAATTACTTTTAAGAAACAGAATCAAAGTTAAAAGAGAGAATAAAGTTCAGAGTAAACTAATCACCTGGAAAAACAGGAACAACCTCCCTCCCACTCACAGACACAGACAGACAGACACCTATACACACATAAGCGGGCGGGAGCGCGCGCGCGCAGCGCTGTTGGCGCGCACACCAACACACACACACCACACAACACACCCACACAAACTAAAACCTATGCCCACGCCCAGTTTTAACCCATTCGATCGGGCCTTTTCCCAATCATCACTAACCTCCCCACTAACTCCCCACAACGCACACTTTCACCCCCCTCACAAACCACACAGCTACTGACCACCGAACAAGTAATGCTTTATTGTAATCCCATCCTCCGCCGCACAGCACATACTACACACACCTTAGCGCGCCTTAGCGCACAACACCATACACACTCCGTGGAGACATTGGCCATTTGCAAGCACTGGAGACAAGTGGCTTGAAGCACTCAAAAAAACAATCATGATAATGAACATTGATGACCATCTTCTCCCCACAAGCACCCACTGTCCGCGTGGTAACCATGCAATCCCTCTTGACCGTAAGGAGTAATTATTGTGTGACGCTTTTCCAGGGTGAAGGTACTCCACCAGGAAAACAGACTAGGCTATTTTTTGCACCGACACGTGCCCCCCCCCCGATTACCCCCCCCTTGACAGCTCCATGACCTCCGAATAGCTGAGGGGTTTTTCGCGCATTGTGAGGCTGACAACTGTTGCCGAGTTTTGCCCATGGTTTATTTTGTTAACTTATGCTGTTAAACCTTCTTGGTAAGGATTGTCAGGCTATGATTTCTTTAATCCTAACTGATTATAACATCGTCAAAATGTCAGGTTGAACCTTTTGAATTGGAAACCAAAGTACGTTCATAATCCAAAATGGTTTGTTCGTTTATTTCATCTTGTTCGGCCACTGACCCAAAACTCCCAGTAACACTTTGTCAGTAAAAATTTTTGCCACTTTATTATATGAATTTCAACGTTCAAAGCGCAGCAAGATGCCTATAACTTGAATGTTTATATTGATGGAGGTTTGTTCTATGTTTTAATGATGTTTTTTATACGTATTTGTTTTTGTTCCCCGCTTCCAAACGAGGGCCTTGGGCTTGGGGGAATAAAGATTTCAATTAATTTCTTTCTACTTTTTGCAAGATGAGTCCCCCGCGACGTGAGGGCAATGGAGATTTTAGGGCCTTACTGATTATTTTGGCCATTAAAAGCATTTCTTATGCAGCCACCTGCAAGGTGGGGGATTGCAGCAACACTTGGAAAATCGGGTCACTTGGATTCCCGGATTCTTTCAGCACAACCCCATCTCACTAACTGAAATATCAACCCCCCGGGGAGGGTGAGGGGGGGGAAGGAGGACAAGCCTACGGTTTGTTGTCATTCCGACTTTTTTTTCAAAAATAGCCACGCTCATAAAGGGGCAAAAAAAAGCAATCTAGTTTTTTATGGCGCGCCAAACTGACCCTCTTATGCGGCCTAGCAAAGTTTTTCGGAACGATAAGAAGCCACCCAGGCCCGAATCAACTGGGGGACCTAAAAAACAAAAAAACGAGCAGGAAGAAAGAGAACATCCTCAAGAACAACGGCCAGACAAGAGAAGAAAACTTTTAAGTGATCTGACTTTCAAAAAAAAGAAACGTCACAGTTATTCTTACACTCTATCCCCCCCCCTTTCTTTCCCCTCCCTCCTTACACCGCCCAGCGCGTACCTCTTGAACATAGCTGTGACACTAAAACAATTTCACAGTCTGTTTACAACGAATTAGTGAACGGAATTCCCTTCAATGCCAACTTGGATTGAACACCGTGTGTTTTGTTGGAACACTGGCACATTCCCATGAAAAAACAGCAATTGCAGGCTGATTTGTTTTCATTGATGCCGTTTGCATCGGGACATAATCCTCAGAAAATTGAAACCGACGGTCCTCTGGGTTTTAAAAAAAGCAATGCAGTGGTTAGGTGCGGGGTGGCATTCAGAGATTATGTGGCTTAATCATGACCGACCGGGGGCGGTGGTCATGCAAAAAGAACCCCACAGAACTTGCAGACACCAAACGCTGTGTTTTATTCTGTTTCTGGATGAGACAGACTCCCAGTACATATGGTGTTCTTTGTGGAAGTGACCGATGGTAACCCCCCACCAGTTTATCTGAAACGACACCACCAACAAAAAAAAATCTAATTTTTACTTTTTTTTTTTCTTCAAGACAGACCGCCCCCTAAGGAGTAGGACATCGAAAAAGGCTCTCCCTTCCCCAGGCAAACACAGAATTTGAAACTCCCTGCAGATAAATGCGGCCCCCCTGCTACTCGGGAGATCCTAGCCGTGAAATGCTAAGGAGGACCCATTATGTCGTAAGGGTGGGCGAAGCTGGATGCCTGTTGGACCGGTTGTGTTCGCATTGAAATGGTATGTAAGTTAGACATTCTTATCACGTAATTGCATCTAACCCGTCTCCCCTCCCCCTCCCCCACTCCCCCCCACCCCCCCCCCCCCCCCCCCCCCCCCCCCCCCCCCCCCCCCCCCACCCCCCCCCCCCCCCCCACCCACCCCCTCCCCCCCCCGCGCCCCCCCCCCCCCCCCCACCACCACCCCCTCCTCCTCCCCCCCCCTCCCCCCCCTCCCCCCCCCCTCACCCCCCCCCCCCGCGCCACCCTCCACCCGCC
Source organism: Conus betulinus (assembly GCA_016801955.1). Taxonomy (NCBI): domain Eukaryota; kingdom Metazoa; phylum Mollusca; class Gastropoda; order Neogastropoda; family Conidae; genus Conus; species Conus betulinus. The sequence continues at coordinate 15,111 of JADBJO010028919.1, read as the reverse complement.
ACCCCCCACCCACCCCCCCCCCCCCCCCCCCCCTGCGCCCACCCCCAAAAACCCCCCCCCCCCACCCCCCGCCCCCACCCCCCCCCCCCGCCCCTCCCCCCCCCCACGCAACCCCCCCCCCCCCCCCCCCCACCCCCCCCCCCCCCCCACCCCACCACCCATAATCCTACGCCGTCCTTTTTCCGTTTGCCTGCTTTTACCCCACCACTAATATCCATCTCTCATCCATACAGCCCCCCCCCTATGTTAAAATTCCCAGGTATAAGGATCTTTGAATTCTTTATATTATATTATCTTGGGCGATTATTTTTTGCTATGCAACCAACTTAATTCGAGGTATATTTTACAAGAATACATACTACCTCCTCACCTCAACGGGCTGCCCATCGAACCAAGTAGTTTTTCGTTAGAGCTGGTCACCCTTCACGATGATCGTAAGCGAACACCTTCGAACTCCGCACAAGCACTCGGCGAAGTCAGCTAGCCGGTCTCCGCCGGCACGCGATCAGTTTCAGAGCTCTTCGCCCCCGTACACAACATTCCTCCAATATCAGTTCACTCATTTCATTTAATCTCATTGATGACCCAGTTTCTCACAAAGATCAGGCGATGTTATAGTGTCATCATTTCACCGGTACCCGATGGACCCCGATACAGAAGTGACAATTTGTGGCGTGTAAGAAAATACCAGGCCGCTCTCTTCACTTACATCAATTTTGCCAGCTACCCTTCCTCCCTCTTTGGGCGTGAACGGGGGGGGGGGAACCCCCCTGCTCCTTTTTGCGATTTTCAACTGCCGTTGTTTGGTTCTTTAACGTGTGCAGGTTGGGCCAGGGGAAAGCGGAAGCCACTCGGGTCCGACTCGGCTTATAGTCCCCATCCGATGGACTACTTGACGTTCAGTTCGATTTTGTGATTCAAAGGGGAAAGAAAGGGTGAGAAAGGCAGGGCTCTCTAACCCACGCACTTCTCCACACATTGGATTGGCGTCAGGCGAACCATCTTAACCACGCTGCCACCTTCTTCCTCGAGGTTATATGTGCACGTTGTGTTGCTGTGGACCCTTCTTGTGTACCCTATGGAGTTGCGCTGGATAAACCAGACATCGTGTTCAAAGTGTGACATGGCTACCCTGTCTCTGTATATCCAGTTCAGTGTTTGTTGATGTCAGTTCTATAAAGTTCATGTGAACTCCCCGACTCGTGATTCCCTTTTCAAAAGGCCAAATGCCTAAGCAATAACTTCATCATGGTCATGAGAAGTGTCCACGTCTACGCGCTGAAGTTGACCAGAATTTACAATGTTAAATTCACTATTAAAGTTGTTTTTCTAGTTTAAATCTATTGTTAAGTTGCTCTTTCTTTGTCTCTGTCTGTCTGTCTGTCTGTTGTCCGTCTGTGTCATCTGTCTGTATGTCTTTCTCTCTCTCTCTCTCTCCTCTCTCTCTCCTCTCTCTCTCTCTCTCCACACACACACGCACACATGTCACACACATATTGGATAAAATTAGGGTTGGTTAAGTACATTTTTAGTTAAGTACTCAAAAACCCAAAGAGAAAGACAAAGAAAAAAACCTCCTTTTCGTTTTTGTTGTGACTTCAAAGTCACCATGCAGTATGCTGAACTTTGACCGAACTATAAAACGAATTCCATTGTTTCAAAGCTCAGTACTCTCTCTCTCATCTCTCTCTCTCTTACATCTCTCTCCATCTCTCTCTCTCTCTCCTCTCTCTCTCCTCTCTCTCTCCGTCTCTCTCTCTCTCTCTTAGCGATCTGGCTTCAAGTCTGTTATTTGTCCCGTTCTCTCTCGGAGATGGAATGGTGATGCGTGCGTCATTCTCACCATTGTGTTATTATCAGATTCCTTGCCCTGAATTAGTGTGATAACTCCAGTGTTGTTTGTTTAAAATATGTGGTAAAGCCAGTGAAGACTGGTGTAGTGGACGCACTTCTGAATACCCAGGTGTGTGAGTTCTGTGTGTGTGTGTGTGTGTGTGTGTGTGGTGTGTGTGTGTGTGTGTGGTGTGTTTGTTGTGCATGAGTGTGTGCATGGTGTGCGTGGCATGTTCGCATGCGCTTGTGTGTGTGTGTGTGTGTGTATGTGTGTTCAGAAACCCAAAGTGAGTTTCCGTGACTGAGTAGTGTTCTCCCTGAGTCCAAAGGGAATTTCCTGTGTTAGGGTGTTGACTGTTCACTGGACAATAACGATGAAAGTGAATCACACCACCCCTGACTACAAGCAAAGTCCCTGCTGATAGCGGGAAGTCGCAATTCGGGTCCTCTCTACAGAGGGTACCTAAGACCATGTGGCAAAGCTTGGCTGTATCTACAGTTATACTGGGATTCAACTTGTCAATGAAAACAGCAACGACGATTGCGGCTGCAAGATGCGTGCAGCAGTTTGCTTGGTGGTGGCGTCTTTTGCTTTTGGTGCTGGTGGGCGCCGCAGCCATGAAATACAGGCTTGTAAATCCATAGGGACACTTCTCCTGGTGGAGTGATTGTCTCACGTCTAGTGGGGATCATCATGCAACAGCATCTGCTAAGGAAACTGGTATGGTACCAGACCTCTCTATGGAGGACACACTGTGGATGCGGTGCCTGCACCCTGTGTCACACAGCTCCACGTTCAGAATTCCAGGATGCCTCCTCCGGCTGATTGGTTTGGTGATTGAGGGCAATACTTCTCTTGATGCCACTGGCTTCCTAGTGCTGTCGGGGTTTTTTAAAATTTTTTTTCTTGAACAATGAAAAATAACGTGAACCACTAATCAAGTCTGTTTATGATTTTATTCATAGAAAAATGTTGGCAAACCTTTTTGCAAACAGTCTGTTCAGATAGAAACCAAGAAGAAACTTTGCAACGTCGCATTAAAAAAAGTATTGCCGATGACACAAAGTTTTACAAACTGCCGTTTCAGAAGATCTAGGCTTCCGTGTGCGCTGGCTTCACACACATGATGAAAAGTGGGATGTACATTTCTATGCGAGGCTTTTTAGTATGAACTAATGGATTATGAGATGAACAGTGGGATGTAGCACATTTTCCTATGCTAGGCTTTATGATAGGGATCCGTGGAACTAGATGACATTTTCTAGAGCTGAAGATGCTAATGGACATTGATGTTTCAACTGGAAAGCTGTGAACATGTTGTACTGTGAGTCCAAGACTCCGCGTCCCAACCCTGGCTCCAATTCCAGGAAATAAGGGCGCTCCTGCCAGCAGAACCTCGGTTCAAAGTCTTTGAAATGCAAGGAGGAGACTGGGATCTGCTCCGATGGTCCAAATCCGAAGGAGGAAAAAGTCTCTTCCAGCCCGCTGTTTCGACTGGGATTTGAACCTGGACCTCAACAACACTGACGCCTCACTCACTTATCCATCCAGACTCCTGTGGAACGATTCCCTGAGTCTGTTCTGTCATAAATCTGTTGTATTCCATTCCTTCGTATTCTGTTCCATTCCACTCTACTGACTCATTCCTGGAATGGAACAGTTCCATCCATTATCATCTGTTCAGCTCCAACCCTTTCGGTTGTGTTTCTCGTTCGTCTGATCCTTTCCTGAATAGAACGAGTCCAGTTGTCAATGCATTCTATTACAAATGTTTGGTTGTAACTCTATATCCTATTTTAGAGCGAGTCCAGTAGTCAGTGCATTCTATTACATTCTGTTCTTTTGTAACTCTATATTCCATTTTGCTCTGCTCCACTCTACCTGTTTCAGCAAGGGCAAGTCCTGTTCCATTTTATGCCATATATCAGTTCCATTCTGTTGTGTACTCTACGTTACACTCATATTTTTACTCTACTCCGTGTCATCCCATTTTCACTGTGCTGTTTTCTATTCCATTCTGCTCTACCCTTATCCTGTCTCTTTTCTGGTCTTTCCTGCTGTTATTTCATTCCATTCTGTCCTATCTATTCCATTTCATTCTATTTTTGTTCTATCCAACCCTATTCTATTCCATCTTGTTGCTCCATTCGATTTCTCTTTTGAAACTATTCCATTCTGCTCTACCTTATTCTGTCTCTTTCTGGTCTTTCCTACTGTATTTCATTCCATTCTGTCCTATTTTGGGGGCCATTTATTCTATTTTGTTCTGTTCAACCCCCTATATTATTCCATCTTGTGTGCTCCCATTCGATTCTCTTTTGAACTATTCCATTTGCTGCTTTGCTGTATTCTGTTCTTTCTATACTATTCTGTTTCATACAGGTACACTCCAACTGATCGTACTTTCCGTTTGAAACACCATTTTGTCATGTTCTGTTTTACTCTGTTTCTTTTCTGTGTAATAGGCCAACGAAGAAGGCACCAATCATTGGAACTTAAGAAAATGGTGGACTGGACAATGGGCATCGAAGGCTGGTTGTCTGTGACGAGTGTGTTGGCTTTGGGGGTTGTCTTGCTTTTGACTTACTGGATATGGTGAGTTTGGGTATGCTGGATATGGTGAATTTGGGTATGTTGGATATGGTGAGTTTGGGTATGCTGGATATGGTGAGTTTGGGTATGCTGGATATGGTGAATTTGGCTATGCTGGATATGGTGAGTGTGGGTATGGGTAGTTGGGGAATTATGGGAATTGGTGAATTTGGGTATGCTGGATATGGTGAATTTGGGTATGTTGGATATGGTGAGTTTGGGTATGCTGGATATGGTGAATTTGGGTATGCTGGATATGGTGAATTTGGGTATGCTGGATATGGTTAATTTGGGTATGTTGGATATGGTGAATTTGGGTATGTTGGATATGGTGAGTTTGGGTATGCTGGATTTGGTGAGTTCTCAATACAGCGAGTTTGGCTATCGTCAATTTGAGTGCACATACAGGATATCGCAAATTTTGGCATATTGGATTTGTGCGTCTCGGTATATTGGGTATGATGAACTGTAGAATACTGTGTATGGTTACTCGGGGTATACCGGATTTAGTTAATGATGCGTTCTGTCAATGGGGAGCTATATTATATTTGATGTGGCAGTTTGGGTATGATGATATAGCAAGTTTAAATTACTGGGTATAGTGAGTTTGGGAATTCCGGAGGTTGGGCATACAAGATATTGTGAGTTTGGGCATACTAAATATTGTCAGTTTGGGCATACTGGATATTGTGGGTCTGAACATAGTAGATACTTGAATTTGGGCTTAAATGATGTGATGAGTGTTGAGAACACTGGATGTAAAGAGTTTTTCTTGTGCACTGAATATGGTTAGTTCAGGCAAACTGAAAATTAATTGTGTTTGGATATACATATTACAAATTTTGGCATAGTGACTATAGGGGTGCTGGCAGCAGGAGGGGAAGGGTGGGGGTGGGGGTATGTTGCATGCTGGATATTTTTATGTCATAAACTGATCTTGGGTGTAGGGATTGCCTCACTTTTGACATGCCAGATATGGCAAGTTTGGGAATAGTGAGTATAGTGTGAGTTTGAGTACAGTGAACATATGGTGAGTTAGCTTTCTTTTTGGATGTACGGTGAGTTTGTGTACATTGAATGTGTGGTGAGTTTGGGTTTACTGAAAGAATATGGGTTTGGGACACCGGATATGGCTTATTTGTGAATTTGGGCACGCTGCATATGATGAGTTTGGGCGTACTCGCCATGATCAGTTATGTTAATTATCCAGTATGCTGGTTACAGCAAGTTTAGGGAAATTTGAATAGTTTGAGTATGACGATGGTACATATGATAAGTTCAGGTGTATTAGAAATGATGAGCTAAAGTACACAGGTTTTGGTGGGTTTGGGTATGTATTCTGGACAGATGAATTTTGGGAAGTACGTTTAGGCCATACCACTCAGAGCCCAAAGGGAAGACAAAATGAGAGACCTGTTTTGTTTCTGTAGTGACTGCACAGGTCATGCAGTTAGCTGACCTTCAACCAAACTAGCAGCAAATCCTTTCCTGAAAATGTCGGTGCTCTCTCTCTCTCTCTTCTCTCTCTCTCTCTCTCTCTCTGTCTCTGTCTCTCTGTCTCTCTCTCTCTGTCTCTCTCTCTGTGTCTGTGGTCTCTCTCTTTTTCTCTGTGTCTCAGTCTCTCTCTCTCTCTGTATGTCTCTGTCTGTCTCTGTCTGTCTGTCTGTCTCTCTTTCTCTCTCTCATTCTGCGTGTGCATGCGTGCATTCGTGCGTGAGTGCGTATGTGTGTGTGTGTGTGTGTATGTGTATGTGCATGCGTGCGTGCGTGCGTGCGTGCGTGCGTGCGTGTGTGTGTGTGTGTGTGTGTGTGTGTGTGTGTGTGTGTGTGTGTGTGTGTGTGCATGTGCGCGTGCGTGCATTCATACATGCGTGTGTGTGTGTGTGTGTGTGAGTGAGATATTGGTATGCAGGCTCACTGTGCATGATCTTTTGGTGTGGGCAGGAAATCGATGGAGCTGTTCAAGACCTTTGAAAGGATGGGTCTCCCCGACCCTCCCCCTGACATACTGACCGGCAATGGGCGTGAGATGATGAAAAAGGTCAGTCGTTGGGCCTGTTGTCAGAGAGTAGCTGACAATGCTCAGCAGTTAGGCTTGGGGCATGTTTGTCAGTCACTGGGTGACAATGATCAATTGTTAAAATTCTTCTCAGAGAGTAGCTGACAATGCTCAGCTGTTGGGCATGTTGTCAGTCATTAGCTGACAATGCTTAGCTGTTGGGCATGTTGTCGTTCATTAGCTGACAATGCTTAGCTGTTGGGCATGTTGTCGTTCATAAGCTGACAATGCTCAGTTGTTAGGGCATGTTTTTTATCACTAGTTCACAATGTTTAGCTGTTTGGCATGTTGTGAGTCGTTAGCTGACAATACTCAGCTGTTGGGCATGTTGTCGTTCATAAGCTGACAATGCTCAGTTGTAGGGCATGTTTTCAATCACTAGTTCACAATGCTTAGCTGTTTGGCATGTTGTGAGTCGTTAGCTGACAATGCTCAGCTGTTGGGCATGTTGTCGTTCATAAGCTGACAATGCTCAGTTGTAGGGCATGTTTTCGATCACTAGCTCACAATGCTCGGCTGTTGGGCATGCTGTCGGTCATTAGCTGAGACATGTTTTTCATCATTAATTGACAATGCTCAGTTGTTAAAATTATTATCGGAGAGTAGCTGAAAATGCTCAGCTGTGAAGTATGTTCTCAGACAACACTGGCCTCTCCACGCTCTCCTGCCTTCTTCTTTGTTTGTTTTTTCTTCCACCATCTCCAGTTTACCTTCACCTCCTCTTCTTCTTCTTTGTCATCTCTAATGTTTCTTTTTCTTCTTGTCCATGAGAAGAATGGAAGGGAGAGATGACCGGGCATTTGCACGCTGGGTATTTTTTTTTTCTGTGTTTCTCTGTAACTCTCCATATCTTCACAAATACGTCGCTGGACCTGTCATAAGCAGACCTGGGTATGAGGAGGGAGGGGGAAGATAGCGGTGTCAGGCACTGTAGATGGTTTGTTCTCATGTTGATTTTGGTAATGAAAAATATCACACACACCCCTTGCTCACTGTTCCAGCTACAGTGGTCGTAGGCTTGGGCTTTCTAGAAATGGAAGAGAACAGAAGAGAGTAACAGGCCTGCCAGTTGGATTGAACAAACAAGTGGCTGGACATACCTAGTATGCTTCCACCCGAAGACTCTCTATAGGAAAGAAAACAAAAGTCGCAAAACAACAACAAAAAAAAAAAAAATGAAAGAAAGCTGGAAATGCAAATAGCAGTACTTTAGTTGCCTGAATGTTGTTGATGTTATGTATCTACTACCTACTGCCACTATACTTTTCATGTGTATCTGAATGGAAGCCTATGGTTCGATGGAGTTCAAGCTAGAAGCTGAGCAACTGGTTTTCGTTAGTCTTTAAGGATTTGTGTAAAGTCTATGAAATGAGATAGACAGTAAAATTGTTTGAGCAACAACCTCCTAAAGGAAATTAGCTGTTTATTATTTGTGTCATGAAAGGATTTCTCTGACAGGTGCTTATTCTAATATCAGCTATTTTGTGTGACACATTATTTTTGATAGTTTCAGATGACAGGTACGCATTTTTAATTTTTGTTGAAATGAAAAAAAATCACTTTTTGTGCAGGATTTCAGTGTGTTCAGTGTGTGTGTGTGTGTGTGGGTGTGTGTGTGTGTGTGTGAGTGTGGTGTGTGTGTGTGCGCGCGCATGCACGTGTGTGTGTGTGTGCTGTGTGTGTGTGTGTGTGTGGTGTGTGTGGTATGTGTGTGTGTGTGTGTGTGTGTGTGTGTGTGTGTGTGTGGTGTGTGTGAGACGCGTGCATGCGGTGTGCGAGTGCGAGTGAGTGAGAGAGTGTGTGTGGGTGTGTGTGTGAGAGTGTGAGAGAGAGAGAGAGAGGAGAGAGAGAGAGAGAGAGAGAGAGAGGAGATTTGTTTTCTTGTTCGTAAACTCATCTATACTATGTTTATCCTTTCTCATGGAAGCCTTTAAAAATAAAAGTTTAAATTTGAACTTAAACATTACCATATATTTTGGCTTCACCCGTTCCCCCCACCCCACCCCCTCTTCCACCATCTTCACACCAAACACACACACACACACAACACACACACACACACACACACCACACACACACACACACACACACACACACCCCCTTTTCCGCTAACGTTATCAATACGCCATGTATTGAACGTCTGCCATTTTCGACTTTGACAAACTTCAGTGCACTGAAGAAACAAAAGTTGACTGCAAAAGGTTTTTATAAACTTTTTTTTTTTTTCATCGTGCACTGAACTTCTGTAGGTCAGATTCATTCAATAGGAGATCAGATATACAATTTCTGATGTATTTTTTTCATTCCTTAGGGATCATGCCAAGTTTTTGTGGAATGGGGCAAGAAGTATGGGAAATGCTAGGGTAAGTTTTATGAAATATGATGGGCCCTGTATGTATGTGTGTGGTGTGTGTGCATGTTTATGTGCGTGTGTGGTGCGTTCAAGTGCGTGCAAGTGTGTATGTGTGTATGTATGTATGTATGTGTGTGTGTATGTGTGTGTGTGTGTGGGTGGTGTGTGTGTGTGTGTGTGCGAGCGCGCGGGCGCATGCGTGCGTGCATGCGTATGTGTGTGCGTGTGCGTGTGTGTGTACTGTCATCCCATAAGTTTACATATCCGCACTACCTCTACCCTAGTCCGCCCCCTCTACTACACGTCCATGTTGAGAACCTTCCGTCAAAAAGCTGCTGAAATTAAACCTGTCTTTTCACCATTGTTTCACTGGGGGTACAGACTGTACTATGTTGTCCAGACATTTAGCATCGCTCTCTCTATCTTCTATCTTCTCGCTTCTCTCTCTCTCTCTGTGTTCGGCTGTCTGTCTCTCTTTTTTCTCTGGTCTCTTTCTTTCTCTCTAGGTATGTGCGTGTGGGTGGTGTGGTGTGTGTGTGTGTGTGTGTGTGTGTGTGGTGTGTGTGTGTGCGTGTGTGTGTGTGTGCGTGTGTGTGCGTGCGTGCGTGCGTGCGTGCGTGCGTGCGTGTGGTGCGTGCGTGTGTGGGTGCATGTGGGTGTGATTGCGCGCACGGCTCTAACAGGCCTTTTTTTTTTTTAACTACAATGTTTCACTTTGCATGTTCGATGTACTATAACGTTCAAGTGTCTAGCGGTCCTGTCTTTTGTCTTGGTTTTTTCGTCTTATTCTTTCCTCTCCTCCTCCTCCTCCTCTTCTTTCTTATCCCCTTCTTCTTCCCCTTCTCCCCTTTTATTTCTTCTTTTTTCTTCTTCTTCTTCTTTGTGTAACTATTGTTTCATTCAGAGTTCAGACACACTCCAATGATAGCCAGCCGTCTCGCAGACCGTGTCTTTGCTTTTATCTCAACCAGTGTTTTCACTCAGTTTACAGACATTAACACATAAACAGCCAGACGTTTTGCAGATTTCTCTTTTTTTTTTCCTTTTTTTCCTTTTTTTTTAAATCAGGTTTGTTTTTACTCGATGTGCAGACATTATAGTATATAGTTGGTGTCTTATAGGCCGTATTTTTTTCCCTAGCTAGTTGTGTCACTGGACAAAGAGACATTACAATGATTGTAGACCTCTTGCAGGCCTGTTTTTTTTTTTTTTTTTTGATAATCTAACCGATGTTTCATTCGATGAGCAGACATTGCAACGATAGCCAGGCGTGTTGGATGTCTGTCTTTTCCTTACCAGTGTTTCAGTCAGTGTGCATACATTACAGTAATGGCCAGATATCTAGCAGGCCTGTCTGCTTGGTTTCCAGTGGTGTACTTGATATGTAGATATCAAAATGATAATCAAGTACCCCGCAGACACTACCTTTTCATCACCAGCGTTTCCTCGTGGTTTACAGACATTAAATGATAACCAAGCATCTTGTTGCCTGCCTTTTTTCTTTCGTTTCTTTTTGTTTTATTTGTGGTTGTTACCAGGTTTCACTTGGTGTGCAGAGTATACATCTCAGGGAAACCTGTAGTGGTCGTCAATGACCCGGAAATGCTCCGTGACCTGATGGTCAAAAAGTTTGGTCACTTCCCGAAACAGAGCAGTGAGTCTGATTTTGTCATACTCTGTTTTTGGTGTCTGGTCTGTCTGAATAAACAAATACTACAAAACAAACACCACACGTTTTGACCTATTTACTCTTCTTCAGGCAAGACAAATCGCCTGGCATTCAAAACAATGAAAACAAAAGGACGGAGAGACAAGTTGCTTGTCTGTCAAACTGGGCAGAAAGGCAACAGAATGGATACGAAGCTGAAGGGGAGACAACAGGGGTTGAAATGATATATGATAAAATAAAGAAAAAAAAAACTACGCTGCTACTACTGCTACTGCTGCTGCTACTACTACTACCACTAACTACTGCTACTACTTTATTACTGCTGCTGCTGCGACTGCGCTGCTGTTGCTGCTACTGCTGCTGCTACTGTTCCTACTAATAATGGTAGTATAACCAGACCACTAACAATAATTGATGATAGTAAACAGTTGCATTATAACAATAACAACACAAATAGAAGAAGATGAAGGAGAGGGTTAAAAGAATATGAGTATCGTCCAAAGGCATTGTCAAAAACAACCCAAATGTAGTGCAGTATGCAGATGATATTGCCATTTGGATTAATACTTCATTAAGGAAGCACTCGAATAAAAGGGCCAGTAAAAATTTGTACAGACAATGTATCAAGGAGAATTGGACGATTGTCTGCTTACATGAAAGAGAACGTCTGAATATATCTGTGTGAGAAAACTTGTTTAATGCTTTTTAATAATGGAGAAAACCCAAAGGTTCTTCCCAACCTTATTCTTGACGACAATGTTCTACAATATAAGCAAACAGTCAAGTTCTTAGGAGTGTTTTTAACACCGAAGCTGAACTGGAAAAAGCATATTGGAAATTGATAGATAGTAAAGCTAGGAAAAGATTAAATTTGCTCAAAATTATATGTTGTCAACCATGGGTCAAGACTGTACCGCACTTTTACATTTATATACATCGTTAGTCCGATCAAAATTAATATACGGACAGGAAGTATAACTTCTCTGCATCTAACTACCTTTTAAAAGAAACTGCAAAGCTTAGATAGTAAAGCTTTAAAATTAGCTTTGGTGTGTTCCAGTGCACACAAACACCAGTGAAATGCTATAAGGAGACAAACATTTACCTCTTAATGAACAACGAACGTTGGATGTGTCCAAATACGTTGTAAGAGGCCTATCTGTAAAAAACTCTGTTAGTGATGTGATAACATTCTTATGGAATTTCCAACAAGGAATACCCCAAAAGGTCTAAAAAATATACATACATAGAGCCAATTAGAAATTTCACTTGTGAGCTTATGTCAAGAATGTAGTATGATATTGATGCAATTTCGGAGGTTCCTATTGTTCCTCAAATGCCCCCATGGGAGCATCTCAAACGCAAAATGATGATGAAATATACTACTTGAAGAAGAAAGATGACAAGTGTAAATATTCTAGTAAATGAAGTTCGAGAACATCTCGAAAAGACTTATCCAAATCATTTTAAAAAGGATTTACAGATGGTTCAATAATGGAAACGTCGGACAGTGGTGCTGGATTCACTATACCATCCTTTAAATGTGCAAAAGTCTTTCTATCTAGGCAGAGAATTTTTCAATTATACATCAGAGCTATATGCAATTATGAAAGCTCTGAACTACATCTTATATGACACGCCAGTATCATTTATAGTGTGTTATTTGTGTGATTCAAAATCAGTTTTACAAATCATTAAAGCACTGGAACTCTAAAATTAGAACTGATCTTCTTTTTGAAATTTAAGCATCTGTTACATTGTTTACTTTCCCCGAGGTATAGCGTTGTTGATTTTTGCTGGGTTCTTCACATTGTGGCTTAAAAGGGAATGAATTAGCAGACAAATTGGCAAAGCATGGAGCTTGTACAATTTTTGAAACACCCTTCAACAAAGTCTTAAATTTTTCTCCGCATGAATTGATCCAGCGATTGGAAAAGAATATGCGGAAGAAACATTTTAATGAGAGAATTATTCGTTCTGCCATCATGTCCCAAGATATCTAGCCAGATTAATTCATAAATTACGGTTAAATACATGGAATACAAAATATTCACGAGGTATAGCGTGTATATGTCAGGAGAATATCTCAATTCGTCATCTTTATTTGAATGCCCTATACTAACCCCAGCTTATAAGGAGAAGAATATTTTCATAAATAATTCGACAATGTTGATAGTGTGGTGAAATAACCCTGGCTTTTTGGATATTGCTTTGGTTATTGCTCAGTCCCAGTTGCAAAACTATTGTGAAAAAAGACATTTGAGATATGTGTTAATAGTGATTTTTTTTTTTTTTTTTTTTTTTTGGGTGGGTGGTGGGGGCTGGGGGGTGGGTTGGGGGGGAGGTGCTAATAGTACAATGGAATGTATATTGCAGTTTAAAGGTCTAAGATCATCTTGTGAATGATGAAAAGACGTTAAATAAAACTACTGAACTGAACTGAACTGGTTAAAGATAGTTGCAATAATTGTGTTCCCTAATATAATGATAATGATGATGTTAAGAAAAAAGGGGAAATAGCAGTTGCATTAAAAATCATTTTCTTTATATTATCTATTATCATCATTATATTCTCATTATTATCTTATCATTATTATTGTATTATCATCATTTTAACCTGCGTTGTCTCCTCTTTAGCTTCGTTTCTTATTCTGTAGTCTTTTTGCACCCCCCCATTTCGAAGAGATAACTGACTGTCCTTCATTTTCATTGCCTTGAGTGGTTATTTGTCTTTGCTGAAGAAAGAATAGGTCGAAATGTGTAGAGTTTGTTCAGTGATTTGCTTATCAGTGCACTGATTCTGTCGCTTGCTCTATGACAAGGTCTGGTGGGGATGGGGACCACTCGACGAGTCAAGTCGTCTGTCTGTGGGAGAAAGCGAGTTTAAGAGCACTAGGGCAAACAGAACCCATCAAACTTTCTGTTCTGTCAGACAATGTCCCACCTTGAACCCACAATGGTCATCAAACTGTCATTATCTGTTTGAATGAGTGTGCTATGTAAAGTGTTTGAGAACACAGCATAAGCTTAACACTATTCCTTTTGATGTGTTGTCAAAATTGTCATTCTCGACTAAAGATGTATTTCAGATCCACGGAATTATGGTTGACTTCTATTGCAGACCATACAAAACTAAGGTTTTTTTTTTGGGGTGGGATGGGGTGGGGGTGGGGTGGTGGGGGTGGGGGGGGGGAAGGGGTGGGGAAGGGTGAGGGGGAGGGGGGGAGGGGGAGGGGGGAGCTGCCAAAAGGGATGAGTATTGAGGGGAGGATGAGAGAGGTGTGAGTGAGTACAACAAAACCATGAACCTTCGGGTCTCCCCTGGACACACTGCTGCTTGAGAGAATGATGATGGTAATGGTGACAGTGCTTACAGTGGATGCATGACAGCTCGTGTTTGTTACTGTATGGAATTACATTCTGTCCCTCCATTCGATCTCTTGATTTACAAATCATTTAAAAAACAAACAACAACAACCGAACAACAACGATGTAGTACAAACGCAGCATCATGAGGTGGGCGGGATGGGAATGAAGCGCTGATAATGATGAGATTTTGTTTGCAGCATATGTACAAAGATAATGCTCTGCTCCAAAGGCTTGTAGAATAAATGTCCCAGGTTTGGTTGTATTAACTGGTGACGACGCTTTATTCCTCCAAAAAATTAGGGATTGCGCGATCTGAACTGGAGGTAGTTTTTTGTTTTAGGAAACAAGGTATGTCCGTTGTAAAATGTTTTGCTTGAGGAAAAGCATATCACGTGATGGTCAAGAAAAGACACCCCTGTTAGCTTCTGCTGGGTCAGGCATATAATTCACTATCTTAATGGTCCTTGAGATCAGTTAATTATATGTCTCTGTCTAACGATATCAATTAAAAGTGTGTTGCTTGAAGCAGAGTAATTTTTCCAGTCAAATGTTAGTTTGCTTACAGAACCTCATTAAGGTTTGTGGGGGAAAAAATCATGAAATTCTTTATTTATATTTGATTCTGAATAATGATTTCCATTACACATAACGGCTTCGGTTGAAGTGAAAATTATGTGTAAATCCTCATATCTGAAATGCTTAATTCTGTATGATTTTTTTCTCTTTGTGGTTGTTGTGTCGTTGTATTGTTGTTGTTATTTTTGCTTTGTTTGTTTTAACTTGTATATGTGTTAGGGGTGTACTCCCCCGCTTTTGTCACAAATCACTGGTAGGTCATAGATTAACTGACTTGAACAAAGTTTAAGTGAAGGTCCATCTGACTTGAAAAGTGTTCCAGATGAATGAGCCCTTTAATGACCTATGGATGACTAAAGGAATGAGACATTAACGTTTTGCACAGTTGCTAGGGAAGTGTGTAAATTACCAATTACAACACAAGGCGGTCAAATTTAGAGGTTCGACCCATGAAATTGTAGAACCCTGTTTTTTTTTCATGTTGTTGAGGCCCTTCCAAAGAACTGCACGATTTTATGTAATAAAAGAAGTACAAAAGATGCTTGTTCTCTCCCCTTTAATAAGACTCGCCAAGAACTGTGCCACAGATACAACTGTGCAAACACCTTGATAGGGTTGTATGCTTGCTTAGCTTTGTCATGTTTTAACTGAACACTGGC
>JADBJO010028918.1:0-19595 GCA_016801955.1 Conus betulinus | reverse complement strand
CCCGATCTCAGTGGTGAATGGATAGGTTGAACAGTCA
This sequence comes from Conus betulinus, assembly GCA_016801955.1. Lineage (NCBI taxonomy): Eukaryota > Metazoa > Mollusca > Gastropoda > Neogastropoda > Conidae > Conus > Conus betulinus. The sequence goes on along the minus strand of JADBJO010028918.1, from coordinate 19,558 downwards.
TCACCCCCAGGGCCGAAAGTGTTCTGTCGGTCCCTGATCCCTGATATAATAGGTCTCTGCTTGATTGGTAGATATGCATCTTAGAGAGATGATAATAGGTAGTTACCCCTTGTGATATTGTGTGTGGCCACCCGTGTGAGGTGGTATGTGTCCCCCTGTGTGTACAGTCGTCAACCAGTTTGTCGAATTTGGCTATGGAAAACTGATTGGGGTACCACGCGAATTGTGATCATAGTGCATGGTTTCTGCACTGCGTGTGTCTGCAAATGTAATCGCTGGTCCGGCATCACATATTAGCTCCTCCTTCTCTGCCTGACTTTTCGGCTCACTATTATACACAGCGACGATTATTCTTACGAAGGTGGTCGGCCAATAAGTTTTGTACACCCAGGGAAGCGCTCATGAACAAAAAATCTTGGAGTACATAAAGGACTGAGCAGATTAGGAAAGGCAGTATTCTTTCATTTGTATGTTTGCCCAACGTGCGAGGGGCGATGATCGTTGACAGTGTGGGACAAAGGTCCTCTCACACCAGGGAATATTGCGAACCTCGAGGACATCCAACAACTGCAGGAGGACACTCACAGGCCTGCAGAGCCGCACGTTGCATGAGCGACGCGTTTGCGTGGGGTGTCCTAAATGAGATGGAGAAGGCTTGCCTTTCTGATGAAAAAAAAAATCAATATTCTACAACTTCACTGCATCGGGCGTCAAAACACCAGTAACGTCTTGCTTCAGCAAGGCGGGGTGGACCAGGACGACTGCGAGGGACTGTAACGGGCACGTAGTTTTGGATGGTATATATTCTGCCTAGTGTAAAGTAGAAGCTCAGAAAGATGTCCCTATTCGTGTAGACGAAAGGCATATGAGAGGGGCAGCAGAACAGGAAGAAACCACGAAAAGCAGGGACATTGTTGCAAAGACAAAAGAAAACGCGCACAATGCAAAAGTGCTTACAAGACACAAACCCTCGTCTGACCCGAGGCAAAATCTAGATTTAGGCCTTCTGCCGAGTCGGTGGTTTTCTTTGACAGCCACATAGGTTTTTTGCAGTTTTGTGTGTTAAAGAAATGACCCACACTCTTAGATAAGGACAAAGGAGGGACAACGGCAGTCTGAAAAGTCAGAACTTCTCGAAAAGGAGGTCCAATGATCACAGGCAGTGCTGCTCTTAAAAGGGAGCACGAGGTGTAATCTTCTCTTGAAAATATCTTTCGACAAAGGACAGGGGAGAGACATAACCAGACACTTTAACCCTGCCCAGGTGGCCGTGAAATGGGAGCGAGAGCAGGCGTCAGAGAGTTACCCCGCGACACCAAAATACATGCTGTACAGGTTTCACGTGACAAGTCAGAAGGTCCATCAGTGAGGTGTGGGCACAAGCTGCGGATAAAATAAACAACATTTTCTTAAACCCGCTGTAAGCGCACCCGCCTTCCACCACAGACAAACATGTGGAATCTGTGTTTTGTCAATATAACAATTCAGCGTTCTATCTTTCAGAGAGTCTCCGAGTCTGGGTCAGACCCAGGATCGGAATAGTGGAGAAACATGGGTGGTTTGTGTCGATAGTCAACTCGTAGGTCTGCAAAAACCAGTATGAGACGAGGGCTGGAATGTGGGACACACTTTAAAAAAACCCATATAATTTTCCACCATGGTGGATGGGTGGCCGCAGACATATTTCCGAGAGTGGTGGTCACGAAAAATCGACGAGCGTGCATTTCTTACCGCAAAAAAAAAAAAAGGGCGTGGGTGAAAATGTCTTGTGCAAGGTGAACTGATTCAAACATCCAGCAAAATACGGCATGTGGTATCTGGCAAGGGAAGTCCAGTGTCAGCTTAACAATATGAGTCTTTGAACGGCCACTGGAGTCGTAATGGCACTCTTTCAGTAAAGTACAGGGACTTGGCTTTCACCTGTCAGGACAGGCTTCAATGTTCTCCTTTGATCATTGGCCCGTATATGGTTCGCACGGGGACATCTTGCTGCAGCGTTTGGGGAACATGAACCAAGTTATTCAACTCAAGGGGGCATTACTCACCAAGATCACATTCACATCACGACCAGCATCGATTGATCCAAAACGTGCACTGCGAACTGGTCATAGCTTTCCTGAATGTGGCGAGGGAACTCAGGTGATCTTAGGACCACGACTGAAAATAGAACTCTCAACTTTTTTTGTTTCAGCCATGATTGGAGGGTTTATCGCCCACCCCACCACTCGGAAACTCCTTACTGTCCTGTGGTTCAGCGGAAAACGAGAAAGACAAAGAGCTGATTATTGCTGCAAATGTTGAAACTTTGGCTCTCTTTGCCAAAAAGATGTTTCCCCGTGATGTGCAGTCTTTGTACTCATCCATTGAGGTTCAACACGTGCTTCCACAATTTCAAAACTTCGTTTCCGACGATAGATGACTAAGAAATCATTGAAACGCCTTCGCCAAAAATTTTCGCTCGCCTATCTAAAATATAACGCACGAAAACTTTCACAGTATTATTGATTCCCAAAAAGCACCACGTCCATCTGTCAGGAGGAGATGGACAGAAACGATGTCAAAAAGCAGCAAATGACTCCTTTGGCTTCCTGCCAAACCGCCACCAAAACTCTCTCGTGGCCAACTTCCCTGGATACTATTTTTTTTCATAATTCCCTGGTCAAACTGTGGTTCGACTGGTTTAGAGGAAGGGGGATCTAAGTTTAGAACGAAGGATAATCACCGCGGACGTAAAATAGAATCAACTATACAGAGCCGTATTCTCCTCAAGATCCCCGAACGTGACATGAATTTTCACAGCTGTACAAAACGGAGTTATGTAAGGGCAGTATACCCCATCAATGACGGCAAGATCAAGGAATACACAGCGTTTGGCAAGTAGAGAACCACACCTGCTGATTCACTTATTATAACCAACAATCAACATCATACACCCAAACCACAGTCTTTTCACATATGTCAAGTTCAAGTGTGTGTTGTGTTTTGTGTGTGTGTGTGTTGTCGTGTGTGGGTGTGTGTGAAAACTCTCTCTCTCTCTCTCCTCTCTCTCTCTCTCCTATTCTCTCTCTCTCTCTCTTGATAGCGTGAAGATAACGACTTTAGTGGAGGCCGAATATTTTTCTTTTGTGTCTCTTTATGTAGCACAGTCGTTAAAGGGGACGGTGTGGGATACTGCTGGGTAGACCCTCGATAGTAAAATGTGAAGAAACAGTGTCCATCTGTTTTCAGGTTGGGCTGTTGTGTAGCCGCTTTTGCCAGCATTTGTTTTTTCGTGTTGAAAAGGGCAGTAGAAGGCTGTCATCGTTCTCCTACTCACACCCTGTTACGATAACGGATTTCGGTCAGTGGGCTCATGACGTGGTGTTCTGGGGTAGTGTACTCATAGGTGTGGTGTGTTAGCAGAAGGCGGTACCGGATCCTCGAACGGGGGTTATTGAAGCAGACAGACGACCGTTTCAAGGGCACAACAGTAGGGGACAGGGTAACTGTTACCTAAGACAGAGGGCAGACAAACTCCTCACTACCCTGCTTCATCAAAGGAGCTCCTACAATCTCAACTTAAACATATGCAGTACCGTTTGAAACGTCTTTCCAACAACCGAATTTTGTATTTCGGTTTACGAAAGCGTGCTTAGGAGTGAAGGAACAGTTACTGTGCCTCCAAGTAGGACGTGGACTGGACTAATGAGGAAGCGGTTCCTGCTTAAACCAAAAAGAACCAATGAGTGAGGGAAATGTAACCAAAGGTTAAGTAAGTACAACCATCACTGGGGAAAACAAATTCACAGATGATCTGGAGAGCGCTCTTCAAAAAGGAGATCATCTTATTTTCTATGGCACGCACCAAGAAGACCCACTGAAAATAACTGAAAAACTACACTGATGGACGCCAAACTGGAAATAGCCAATGATGGTGGAGTTTGACCATGTTCACAGTCCTTTAGAACAAGAAACCAGAATCTACAAATAATGCTACGCGCTTAGATCAAGAGTTTGAAAAGAAAACAAGAGAGCTGAAGGGTACTACACTGTATTTATTGGCCCCTCGAAAAATTTTTCTGTTTCAGTTTAAGGAATAAGTTGGGAAAAACAATGGTATCCTACCTCTAACAGAAGACTGGAAAACAGGCCGCGACATTGGTCATTAGGGTTTGATTCAAAATGATCATTGAGGGACAATTTTTTTTCTAAAGGAGCACAGGAACGGATATATGGTAGCTTTAAAAATAGGGTAAAGGCACGAGGCCGAGATATACTGTAAGTCTCATTCCGATTGTAATTAGAATAGGGGCCGATAGCAATAATAAGATGAATCGGTGAATGCCTGCCGTTTTGGTGTAAGTGCTTTAGAACAACTTCATGCCCTTAGAAAGATCTTTGAACTTTAGTTGGGTTCCACGAGGCATGTGAAAAATGGGGGGGGGGGGGAAAAACACAGCTAGCATGAGGGGACTAAAAGGAAATAATTCTCAGCAATGAGTCGGAATATAACGGACATAGCAGACGCGGAAAATAGAGGTGTGATAATATGACAGTTTACGTTTCTTAAAATAAACCGATCTTTTTTCTGTTATATCACGAACACGAGACACAAAGGGTTGAACCCTGAAACTGAAAGCCTGTTTATTATTCTGATTTGACTTTGTGTGTTGGTACATGTGGATTAATGACCATCTACAAACGGTAGACTTCTGACCATTACATGTACGATCATTTTGGTCTTTCAGAACGAACCTAACCAAAGCATTCAACCAAATGTTATTAAACTGCCAACGCTCACACTGTTGGAACTAGCGATGATGTTTTGTCTCAGCGTGGCGTGTGAGGGGTGCACGCCAAACAGAAGGTCAGATCTGCTCCTGGATGTTGAAGGCATGCAGGTTATTGGTATTAATAACTGTGAATTTTTCTTCACCTCACACACCCTTAACCATAATAGCCCAAACAGGATCTAGCGCGGGATGGCACAATTTAATAACAAGGAACTGGAATGATTGTTTTTCTTTAGCAACGGACAACAAAAACATGAAACGTGTAAACTATTCTCAACTAGTGTGCGCCTACACGCTATGGTATGCGAGAATATAAGCATTGATCCATCATGGAAATATGTACCACAGGGAAAGATTCATACACATCACCATGACATGGACAATACTACAAGTCTTCTTGGAGTATGCTTCGGAATATCCGCGCAGGCATGTGGGTGCTGCCCGGAGCTGGGGTGAGGTGGGACACACACACACAAACAACACAACACAAAACCCACACAATCCGAAAACACTTTTTACCTCAAGTTAGGATGCGGAATGCAGTACACAACCACCACTGAGAGGGGCCCAGAGCAGAAGAAAAGGTCACCACGCGACTGGGACGGGGAAAGATGAGTTTGTCCCGACAGTATGACGATGGGCAAGGGGCCCACAATTTTCGGTCGCAAGTAGGCAACGGTCAGCCGTACAGAAGGAAGACACAGCTGCCTCAGAGGTAGGCAGGCCAACGGGACTATTTCCAAGATGAAGGCACTGGGGAGCAATCAAGCTGGCACCGAGACGCTACCCACCATAGTGAGTGTAGCAGTCATGACCACTCCGGTGCTCCCACCATGTGTCACCCAGCCAGCACCCCCCCCCCCCCACCGCCCGCACCCCTACGAAATAACCCTACAAAATAAAACACCCATCAATTCAATACCCAATCTACCCAACTAGTCAACACAACAAAAGTAGGACCGATAGAAAGAGCAGAATCGACTGACCCACCCAACCAAACTCGGCAAAACTGCCATGGTACGAGCAACTGAATGACACTTTCCCGTGCCCCCAAACGCAATCTCACCCAGTCGACATTACTCCCCATGTCCTAAGCCTCCTGCCCTCCACCGGTCATCCTCGCAGGGCCCCCGCCCCCCCCCATCTCATATAACCCTCTATTATTCTCGGGCGAGGGTGGGGGGGAATAACGGGGAGCGGGGGGGGGGGGTGGGGGGGTACTGAGATACCCGACAACCAAGGGGACCGCGAGCTTAGGAACAGAATGGGCCTTCTCCAATACATACTCGGGTCTGTGCAAGCTCTCAGTGAATGGGCTGTTGCCGGGAGTATGTTACCCGGACACACGGAGGCAAGCAAAAAAAAAGTGTTACTCTCTTCTACGTCCCAGCGCTGCTCCCTCTCGCGCATGGCTGTGCCCATTCCACCTCCCTACACCACCCAAACAAAAAAAAAAAAAAAAATAGCGCCAGCTTTTTTAAGAAATCCTGCAGCTGGATCGCCCCTCTTGTCCAGGTACGAGCAATCATTTCCAGGATACACAGCAAACACATATTTACAAGAGTGCTGACCAGGTTGGACACTCATCAAATTTGCGGACTAGAGGGATATTCCATTAGGATTCAAGGCCCAATCTCACTCTATCAATGATACCGACGATGCCTCTTCTTCTACTGTTCCCTTCTTCTAAAACTAGGGCCCACGAACAGCGCACCCCGACGACACTTGACAACAACTACTCCCCATTGATTGAGCAGCAGTACGGCGTGTATGAAGAATAAAACCACCCCCATCGGTAGAGAACGCTCACCCCACTTCTGTCGCACCAGGGCCTACCGTCTGGAGCAAACGAGTGCCAAACCATCAGGCGAAGCGAATTCGTCTAGCCGTCCGGCCGCTGTACCCAAGCTAAAGGCCCAAGCCGAACCGTCGCCCCACCCCCACACTTGCTATGTCAAAATTTGAAACCAACACTCCATTATGCCAGACGTCCACAGGACGCCCAGTTTCAACATTGCCAGGACTGGAGGATATAAGCATGTCTATTGTATCTATTCTTTCGAACACATCACAGTAGACCATCTCGGTACTGACAGCCACCATAGTAAGGCCCTAGAAATTGAAAGAAACAAGTGATGTTTTGTGCTTGTAAAACCAAACATGTTCCCACTAAGCATGGAATAGAGCCATACGCAGAACATGTATTCGAAGAGGTTTTGGTACACCCAGTTGATCTGTACAGGTGAAATTACAAAAGTGATAATAGCGGTAAAGAAACAACATGGTCTAGGAAACACCATGGGTTTTCGTTCCCACACCTAAGTTTTTCTACGTGATTCACAACGGAACTTTTAGCCTGGCTTGTAAATAGAGGGACAAACGTAGCATCGGATGCTTGCATTGTTTACAATGTCATGATGGGGAACACATAAAAACATGGTCAAAGTCCGATGCCAAAGCATCACATGTTGGGGGTCTGTGTACCCTTCGATTTACCTGAACTTTGCTCTATGACACGGGTGTTAGGGGGTTTTCAAAGGGAGGCTAGCAAAATCTCAAGATTAGTTTGTGCCTGGTGACATGATTGATGCAAATCTGTCAGCCCCCAAAAACCTGGTCAGGTCATTCTTGATCTTGAGCAAATCTGCCAAGTAGTTAAAACTAGCAACTGGGTTGTCAATAACACACACATTCCAACAAACAATGGTTAAAAAGGCTGATGAATACAGGACACAATCGCAAGTGGGAATGAATGTCATCAATCTTGCCACTAAAAGTTATACACTTTTGACAAGACTATTGTACTGTTCAGGTTTGAAACCAATGCCTTTTACAACCACCAAGTAGTCACAACCAGTATCTTTCAAAAACAGGGCAAGGTGTATCATGACATCAACAACCATTATAACAGCTGAGTACCACTATTCAAAGGACACACTGTTCTACATCAACACATCAATGTGCATAACTCAAACACTTTGCAGGTTGACAGCATACTGAGGGGGTCCTGACATTGCGGGTGAAGGGATCTGGACTAATATGACCGGACACCACCGCAAATGTCTACAACATAAGACTTTTGTTTCTGGCCTCTGCGTGTAGGGTCTTGGCCATTACCCTACGTGAATGCTGGAAAGAAATCCTCCATGTGTTGATGCTTCTCTTGCGGGACTGAGGTCCCTGATTGGTGAGTAAGTAGCCTGGGGAAAACTGGTTTCCCTGATCAGCAGGTCGCTGGGGCTGACAGACGTTACCTCGCCCTGAACATCTGTGTCTAGGCGGTCGTGTGATTTTTGATGCTGCCCTCTAACTGTAACTGACGTAACTGGTCTGCGAGACGCCCAGAGTCCCTGAGTGTTGAGTTTGTATCCACCCAAACAACAGTATGAGCAACTGTTAAACGAATGTTAATGGACTAACACTGTTAGAGTGGGTTCTCCGTGAGTTTTAGAGGAGGGTTTTTTTTATTGTAGTATAAGTGCTGGGTTCAGCAGAGTATTATTGCCATGGGAATTATAGTGCAATATATGGTAATCGAACGCTAGGTGTGTAGGAATGCTTCAAAATGTCACGACAGCAAACAAACAGGCGAAGATTATTAAGACTTCATGACGGAAACTTTAGATCCTGTGTGATTCGTATGAATATGCGACGAATTATTATAACACGCGAGTACAACAGGGTACTAGAGAAATAAGAAAAAAGTATTTCTATATTGGTAATTATGAGGAGCACAAGTTCAAAACTGGACGTAGCTCGATAGATAACCAGAAAAATTTTGGGATACTCTTTCATACAGCACTGTTAAGAGGGGAGGGGTGGGGTCGAACACAACCTAGAAACGACACAGTATCAATAATTTGGTTTCCTAATTTTCCCGTATTTCTTAGCGGAAAAAGACGTTGACAAAGATTTTCAGAAAACCGAAAAGGCGTGTAGTATGATATGGTCCAACATTTTCCACAACCGCTCTAGTTCAACGGAGGAGGAAGGAGAGTTTTGGAGGAAGTATATATGCGCTTACAAAAGTGTAAAAACGTAAAGCGCCGGATTATGACGGCATATTGTAAACGTTACACAGAGCTCGTGGAAGTCAATCCATGTTCTTTAATTGTCCAGTAGTTTATTGACAAGGGTGTGTTTCAGAAAAAGTGGTATGACTCCATTGTATTGCCACTCGATCAAAACAAAAGGTGTATAGTAACGACCCGAGAATAAAACAGGGGATGGGTATTTTACAGCGACGGTAGTGGTAAGATCTCAGTACGATTTTCACATGGCAGACACAAGAATGGGATGAAAGAAAAATAAGGTCACGTTGAAGATAAAATGGTTTTAAACAAGGTGATAGAACAGTCGCTCATTACGTTTATCCTCACGGCTTTTATACAAAAAACATGTTTTCGCTACACGTGTTAAATACTAGTAGCTTTTATAGATTTTTGAAAGAAGCGTTCGATTCCATAGACCGAAATGACTTATGGCTTGTGCTAGTTACAGAATGGTGTAACAGTGCAAAATATTAGAGTGCGTCCTAAGTATGCACAATAAACTGACAGATGTTATGACTGCTACACCTGGTGTTACAGCAGGATGAAGGTATACAGTCCTTGTTCTGGTGCTCTCATTCATAACTGAACTGGCTCTGAGAGGGTATTAGGAAGGAAGAGAAGACATGGTCCAATTTTCTCTGTCATTGCGTTTACATGTTTATTCTACTGTATGGTGTTCTCAATAATCAGATTAATATTTAGTGGCTTGCGAACCAACTGATAATTTTGCAAAAAAGGCTGTGCTGCATCACTTCAGCGTGAAAGTTAAGATGAACACACAAAAAACATGTATAATGTATTTTATACAGGGGGGATACTTAGCTACCCGGGAAAGATGGGCGTACGATCACCTTACAAGCCCAGTGGTGAATGCTTGGAAATATTCAGGAAGTACTTTATTACATGTTTTAGTTTGTTGCTTCTGCGTTTTCATCTAATGAAAGAATTATGGTCATTGAATAATACTTCATGAGTTGTTTTTTAAAATGTGGTAAAATGTGGTATAAAAACTACACCATTCTGTGAATATGGTTCTGAACTGCGGGGATTTAAGCAAAGCAATTGATTATGTGAATGTGTACATCTTTTGCTTTTGAAGACAGTTTTTAATTGTTGATATAAGAACACCTAATGGTTTGATTTAGGACAAACAAACCAAGAGACTCAACATATGTTAGTTCCGCTGTCGTTGCCTGAGATAATGATTTAGAGGTGTTTTGCAGCAAGAAGTACACAGATTGCCAAGGGAAGCTTATAAAATGTTGTATAGAGTAGATGTTACTGGGACAAGACCGAAATGGGTCATTGTCAGGGCCCACTACTTGTCTTTTCATACGGTTCTGTACGTGTGGTTAACCCAGGTGTTTGGTGACCTAAGATAGTCCATAAAGATTTTTTTTTTGACACGTCTCGTTTGATTTTGTAGATGGGCAGGCAAAATGGCCACGAACCATACGCAAAGCAGTGAGAGATTTGATGTGTATAGAACGGGTAGTCTTCACATCAGCATTGGCCTAAAGACTGTGCATTAGCTGACAATTTTGAATCCTGTTCTAAGTGCAAGGATGTAGGTGCGGTTAAAAAACAGCATTAAAAAGGCACCATTAATGTAGAGAGAATGATTCTAAGATAGTTACCTGAAACGTTACTGAAAAAAATGCATTTTGTTATGTTGCTGTCTTCGCTAAGTGAAATTAAGAGAGAAATTCTTCCTACCCATATTATCAGAACCAGATTATTTAATTGATGTATGGGTTATGACAGGACAAATAATAGATGCACGGCTCACTGTCGGTGATAAAACTCTAAGATTTGCAGAAATAAAGACCTCATAAACGCTGCGCTTTCATACATTCATTTGGTTTGTTGTGTTGGAGGTTTGGTGTTTTCTTACAACAATGTCAGGGTTTGCCACCTTATTTTCCCCATTAGATGGTGAGGTGTTCACCCTGCCTCATACTGAGGGGGGGAGGGCCATGCATAAATGATAAAAGTAGGAGGTGTAATTGCTTTGTCATCTCTCAATCTCTCTCGCCCTCCCCCACACCATCTCTTCTCTCTCTCTCTCTACACACACACAAAACACACACCCACAACACACACACCACACACCACACAAAATATATAGATACTATAGAATGTGTGTGTGGGTGTGTGTGTTGGTTGGTGTGTGTGTGTGTGTTGGTGGTCGGATAGTGCGATGGTCCGTTATTAGAGTCTAAGGCCATTATATTTGGCGACTGTTTGTATGATGTCGTTTTGACAACAACCCCTACCCCAGTCTCCAGCTGTTCTTCCAAAGAAAAAAACAAAAGAGTTTATAAAAGAAACAAAACTTAAATTGAATCAAAAGAATGTTGTGATGATGCTGATGGTGATGATGATGATGATGATGATGATGATGAGATGATGAGGGGATTAACAAACACAGCACAACACTTATGTACGGGGGACTAGACACCCACACATACAAGCATGTAATATAAGGCCTTACTTGCCACCGACATTCTCGTCTCTCCAATCCGCAGGAGCCAGAGGGATCACGCTAAGCGTCGCCGGACTCACGAGCCGCCAGACGACAATAGAAAAAACCGTCCCAAAAAAAAGGTCCCAGCGCAGAACCCGAAGACACAGCACAACAACCCTGAAGAGTTCAAACCACAACCATGACAGCCCAGAACAAAAAGCCGAACAGCACAGATACCTACAAGCAGGAACAAAGCGGTGGAGAGGGGAACAGTCTGGCACCACAACCAAACCCAGCCAGCCAAGCCTCATGCCCAGATGCATACGACGGACGATCAGAGCAGGACGCCCGAAGAGGACCCGTTGCACAAAGCTCAAAAATCAAACTAGGGCATGCTATAGCCGAGAAAAACGTGGGGCAAACTTGATCAATCCACGAATACAGTAGGGAATAGGGTTCCCATCTGTGTCAGCGTGTGTATGTTGTAGTTAGATTCACATACGAATCGTTAGGGCATTCAACAACAACAACAACAACAACAAGCCAGTGAAAAAAAAACACTGGAATGCACAAACCTATCTAGTGATACAAATATGTTATGGTTGAGTTTGACGTCCGTCGGCTGAGCTATCCTGTCGCCGTTCGAGACTAAAGAAGATGAAAAGGTATTATCAATCACCGAAAAAAAACATATCGTAATAGTATGTAAGGGCACAAAAGACAAAAAACTTAAAGCACAACCTCCTGCGATGGTCTGAAAGAATATTTTCAGCAGTGTTTGTTTGAAATATATTCTGCTAACAGAAAGCTAAAATGGAGGGAAGTTTAGATAGCCATACGTGGTGTTATTTTATCATACCGCAGCAACCTATAACGACACTAATAGAGACTTTAGAGGGCATGGAGCATTCGGCGGAGGGTCATAAAATAATGAAGTAGCATTATTTGAATATCAACATAGTTTTATGTGGTGGATCCAAACACGCATGCGTCCAGGAGAGAAAATACATCGACTCTTTTTGTATAACGGGTGGAGGGGGAGAGCGCGCAGGACAAATAAGAGTAAAAGGAGTAATATTATGAAACAAAATGACGTCCTTCAAACATCAAACGCCAGAAGTTACCTGTGCCTCCTCTCTCTCGCCCTCTCCTCCTCTCGTCTCTCTCTCTCGTCTCTCTCTCGTCACGACACACACACACACATACACACCACACAACGACACAACACCAACGCACACCACAAGCTGTACGTTTGCTATGGATATCCTCTTTTTCCTCTTGTATCTTTTGTTCTCCCCTCCTCTTTGCCGTTGTTTTCACACGAGTACTGTCCTGATTATCGTTTAAACCTAAGTGCAAGCTAATGTTCTGACCCTCGCGCGAGAAAACTCTCAAAATCTTTAGAAAAAGAAGAAGAAGAAGAGAAGAAGAAGAAATCCAATCGTAAACAGCGACTCATACGCTAATCAGAGCGTGAGAAGTATTACTCTGGCACATACCAAGAAGCTTTCAACAGTAGCAACAACAGTGTCCCAGTAATCATGAAAGGGAGTGTGGCGGAAATCAAATCAGTAACATTAAGAGCTTACGTTTATATGTAAACCCTAGAGAAAACAGGGTGTTGCACAAACCAAGGTCATCTTAACCACACGTTACACCATCAACATCACACATGTTAAGAGAATGAAAACGAAGATAGAGAATCTTTGCTTAAAGAATCCTTCACTATTAGAATGGTGCTAACAATACCAAAGTAAAAAAATAAAAGATAACATTAATATCACTCTGCCAACAATAATTTTCCTTTCTCCTCCCCTAAAAATTATTCCAAGTTCATACATAGACTGAAAAACAAATATGAGGAATGTTAAACTTTGAAAATGTCACAACGATTCAAAAACCAAAAGTCAAGGACATTTTGGAATATTGACCTCACGTTAGCTATACCAGTTTAGGAAGCTAACATGAACATTTTGAACGAACGCGCTATCTAATCTGTCTGAAGGATCACAGACGACACAAGTTCATTGCTTGTTGCTTTGTCACGTAACTCCATGAGCGTCTTGGGGACATTATTCCATCATGCAGTTCCTGCATTTCACCACACTGTTCTTTTCATTTGGTCTTAATCGTGACACCTGAGACATCGTTTTTGTGGCTGCCTCTTGCCTGTAATTTTCTGCCGCTCAGTAAATACAGATAAAAGTTGTAACGCACATGAAACTCAAGTACAACATGTCTCACAACAGAATATACAAATTGCCACAGTGGGATTCCAACTGCCTGTGAAAGTCCATCATCTGTACAAACCACTAAATGCAGCACTGGAATTGGGGTTATATATCAAGAAATGCCATGTTGACGTCACGGTTAACGTAATATTGTCCATAGACTGCACTTGGTCAGTGGTCAAGATTGGCCTGCTGTACCGTCAACCCTCTCTCATTTCAAAGTAAAGCTTTCTTATATTTGATGACGGTGCCACACAATAAGGGAGTTTCCAGAGACCAGCAAAACAAACTGGAATTTAATGAAAACAAGAAAGATCGAACCATTCAAATATTTCCTATGACAATTTGTGTAACATTCGTTCCGTATCTGGCAATCTCCATAATCCGGCCAGTACAAACAACCCCGTTTAAACAAAAAATTGTGAATGCAATCCGAAGCCAAAATCGCAATGACAGCAACAATGAATTTTCCCTCTCCTCACAGTGCACAAAACCCCCGACACGATGTGGGTGCGACCAATGACGTCACTCGCTGATATGTCATTTGCGACCAGAAACCATGCTGACGTAAAAAGAAGTCATGTTCGCAACAAACTTCGGAATTTTACATAAAGAGATGAAACGGAAAAAACGAGGGAGGCCCACTGAAATACGTTATTTCCCCACAGATAGAGTACTAATGATGTGAGCTGAAAATTGATCGACACAGCCAGCGCAGTGAAGAACACAGAGAGACAAGCAGGACTCTTCTGAAGCTCGCATCACTCTCGCATCACCAACCACTGTCATCGCCACATCGTGCACAAAAGTCCCAAAGACAAGACAGTATGGGGCGGTATTACCATCCATATCATAGCGCTAGCTAGTCATCACTAAAGATGTGTTGGCTGAATCAGCAGCTTCAAACGTGACATTGTCTTCAGGTGAACGCGTCAGTTCATCAAACCTGTCCCAGTGTGATTCTCTGTAAAAGTGGTGACACAGCCGAGTGATGCATGTGTGAAAGCTGACATTTAACGAACAAAAAACACACGAAGTAAGCAACAACAAAAGAGAGAGAAGCTGTAACAACAGCAGCAACAGCTTTTCGTTGGAAATGTTTCTTCTAATTGTTTTTTCTTGTTGAGTTTTCAAGAATCGCCAAAGTGTGAATTTTAAGCTCTCTTCATGTAAGATAGTCACTGATATGCTTTGGTTCTGTTTCTACACAGGCCCTATCAATCATAGGCAAGGCTATTATTTTATAGCAAAACCCTTCCATGTTTTAAAAATTGTTTCTAAACACACACACACACACACAACACACACACACACACACACACACACACACACACGCACGCACTGCACAGCACGCACGCAACGCACCCACGCGCGTGAGTGCGTGCATGCATGCATGCATGTGCTGTGTGTGTGTGTGTGTGTGTGTGTGTGTGTGTGTGTGTGTGTGTGTGTGTGTGTGTGTGTGTGTTTCGGTGCGTGCAACACTTTTGGAGAGAGAGAGAGGCAGAGACAGAGACAGAGAGAGAAGAGATTGTGTGTGGTGTGTGTGTGGTGTGTGTGTGTGTGTGTGTGTGTGGTGTGTGTGTGTTTGGTGTGGTGTGGGTGCTGCGCTGTGTGCCCGCTCGTGTAGACCTTTCCTCTATCCATCTTTTTCTTCAAATCAATCTCTCTTTCAGGCGGGCTGTCATTTGCCTGTATGTGCGCACATGTGTACAACATGTGTGCATGTGTGTGTGTGTGTGTGTGTGCTGTAGACGTGGTGTGTGTGTTGTGTGTGTGTGTGTGTGGTGTGGTGTGTGTGGTGTGTGAGTGTGTGTGGTGTGTTGTCGTGTGTGTGTGTGTGTGGTGTGTGTTGTTACGTTGGTGTGTGTGTGTGTGTGTGTGTATGTGTGTTGTGTGTGTGTGTGTGTGTGTAATGTGTGTGTTTGTGTGTGTGTGTGTGTGTGGTGTGTGTGGGTGTGTGGTGTGGTGGTGTGTGGTGTGTGGTGATAGTGGGTGGTGGTGGTGGTGGTGATGGTGGTGGTGGTGTGGTGGTGGGTGGTGTGTGTTTGTGTGTGTGGTGTGTGTGTGTGTTGTGTGTGAATTGTGTGTGTGTGTGTATGGTGTGTGTGTGTGAGACGCGCCGCGTGCGGATACAAAGGTGTAATAATTATGTAAAATTTTGTATTTGCACGGTCGTCTGCACGAACGTTTACGAGTCTTTGTCAATACTTTCGTTTTTTTTCTATAATCATGTTGTCGACTACTTTTTTGGTTTGGTTTGAGAGAGAGAGAGAGAGAGAGAGAGGAGAGAGATGAGAGAGGGGAGAGAGGGAGAGAGAGAGAAGAGACAGAGACAGACAGACAGACAGAGCAGACAGACAGGACAACAGAGAGAATAGTAGAGTAAGGGTGCATCGTGCATGTGTGTGTGTGTGTGTGTTTGTGTGTTGTGTGTGTGTGGTGTGTGGTGTGTGTGTGTGTGTGTGTGTGTGTGAGTATACTGTTTGTGTGCGTGGCGTTGTGTGGGTGCCGTGCGTGCGTGTGTATGTGCGTACGTGCTTGCGTGCGGGTGCGTGCGTGCGTTTGTGTGGATGTGTTGTGTGTGTGTGTGTGTTGCGTGTTGGTGTGTGTGTGTGTGTGTGTGTGTGCGTGTGTGTGTTTTGTGTGTGTGTGTTGTGCGTGCGTTAGCGAGCGTGTGGTGGTGTATGTGCGTTTGTGTGTTTGGTGTGTGTGGGTGTGTGTGTGGTTGTGTGTGTGTGTGTGTGTTATGATTGTGTGGTGTGTGAGACTATCCCCTCTGTTGCAGATGTTTCCTCCGATTTTATAATTCTTTCCAGCGCAAATGTGGTGTGCCTGTTTGCGTGTGTGTGTCGCGTGTGCATGTCAGTTTGCGATCACGCACTGTACGCGCGCGTTTGTGTGTGTGTGTGTGTGGGTGTGTGTGTGTGTGTGTGTGTGTGGTGTGTGTGTGTGTGGTTGTGTGTGTGTGTGTGTGTGTGTGTGTGACTGTGGTGTGTGTGTGTGTGTGTGTGGTGTGTGTGTGTGTTTGTGTGTGTGTGGTGTGGTGTGTGTGGGTGTGTGTGTGTTGTGTGTGTGTGTGTGTGTGTGTGTGCGCGAACGTGCCACTGGTAGTTGTATCTGCATGTGAGTTCATGGCGTGTGGCAACTTTTTTCTTTATAATAGTACAGCGTTTCCCATACATTCCAGGTCTTGCTCCCGGTACCATATGTAACTGGTATCAACTGTAGCTTACAGTTGGGGTGGCATCGCAGTACCTGTTACATGTTTCTAGTGCTATGTGTTAAGGTGTAACATACATGAAGAAAACTCTACACAACAAAAGCACAAGAGCAAAGGCACTGAACAAGCACACACACACACACACACACACACACACACACACACACACACACACCACACACACACACACACACACACAAACACGCAGACACACACACACACACACACCACACACACACAACATGCACACACACACACATGCACACACAAACACATATACGTGCGCGTGCGTACGTAAATACGCAAATGACAATGCATACACATACATACATACATACATACATACTACATACATACTTATCCCAAGCCAGGGATATAGGCGGGAACTTGATGACTAATTAGTCCTAGTCGTGATCAACAGGATCTGTGGCATTGTGGACCGGTGTAGATCTGGCCTGCGTTGTTGGGCTGTGGACCTGGGTCTTTCCTTCTCCTGTCTCCTCCTGGATGTTCTGACGTCTGGTTTCCTCGAAGTGTTGGGTTTCCTCTGAGCGTTGAAGCTCTCCATCTACCGTCTATCTGATGCTGACTGCTCCCAGTCTTGGGATTGATGTCCGCTTGGGATAGGGATTGCTTCTTCATTTGGTCCTTCAAATCTTTTCTGTGGTGGGCCTGTGTTGGGTTTGCCTTGGACCAACTCTTTCTAGGACGTCTATGTTCGTTAGGTAGTCCTTCCACTTGATGCCCATGATGGGCCGGAGGCATCTCTGATGGAGCTGCTGTGCCAGACGCTTTTATTTGTTTTCCGGTACAGCACCCATGCCTCTGATCCGTGTAGCAGTGTGGACAGTATAGCAGTTCGGTAGACTTGCATCTTTGTGGAGAGTCGCAAGGATGGTTTTTTCCATACTCTGTTCTGGAAGCGGCCAAACGCACTGGCTTGCCTTTGAGAGGCGGTTGTCCACATCTTTAGTCATCGTAGCGTCCGTTCGATATGATACCTGGCCCAGGTAGGTAAAATTTATGGTCTACCGTGTTAAGGGGATGGCCATCAATGCTTATGTGGGGAGCAGTGTACGCGGTCCCTGGTGCTTTTTGGTGGAGGACTTCAGTTTTTCCTTCAGACTTATAGTCAGACCGAATGCCTTGGCTGCCTGTAAAAAACGGTCTACGATGACCTGCAGAGCTTGTTCTGTGTGTGCCAGGAGGGCGCAGTCATCTACAAAGAGCAGGTCCAGGGTCGCTTCTTCTGAGGTCTTCGTGTGGGCCATACGCCTTCGTAAATTGAATACGCTGCCGTTGGTCCTAAATCTGATATAAATCCCCTCGTCTAAATCCGCCTATGCTGCTCTCAGTTCATGCTGAAGAAGATCGCGAAGATGTGTAGGGGATAATACGCAGCCTTGTTTCACTCCATTGCTGATTGGGAATTCTTCAGAGTAATCACCATTGCACTTGATTTGACCCATCTGTCCTTAGTGGAGTTGTTGTAGGATTGCAAGAAACTTTGGGGGCATCCCAGTTTTGGTCATTATTTTTCAATATAGCCATCTCTGCTGACTGTGTCGAAGGCTTTCGTAAGTTCTGTAAATGCTGCATATAGGTTTCATATTCTGTTCTCTGCCAATTCTCTTGGATCTGCCTCAGCACGAAGATCATGTCAGCTGTTCCTCTATTTGCTCTGAAGCCGCACTGGACTCCTTCGGGAGGTTTACCCTCAGCAATGGATCGGATGAGCCTGTCCCAGAAGAACTCGGGCGAGGATCTTGCCGGCAATGGAGAGCAGTGTGACCCCTCTGTAGTGTTGGAGCAGTCTGATTTGGAACCCTTATTCTTATAGAGGGAGACAATCACTGCATCCCGCATGTCCTGCGGCACTACTCCTTCATTCCAGCACGATGTGAATAGGCTCCTCAAGTTTCTGAATGAGGGTGTCTCCTCCATGCTTTATATACCTCTGCTGGGATACCGTCGATGCCTGGTGCTTTGTGACACTTCAGCTTCCTTATTGCTGCCTTGATTTCTTCCTGTTGTGGGGCGTTTCCAGGTCCATCTTTACCTCTTCCGGCCTCAGGTATGTTATGTCTATATAGCGTTGCTTCCACAGTCCTGGGCCTCTTCCACCTAACAGAAATTTCCATAATGTTCGGGAGGGGGGCCATCGGTGTAATATAGCCTGCCTGTCAACAAGTAGTCTTGTGCCATCCGAAGATACGCAGAACTCATGGTGCCTGCAGTTGGTAGCTTGGACCATATATTGTGCGAAGCGGATTCATAGAAGGATCTGCATTTCATCCCTGTTCAGGGATACATCTGTTGTGCGTAATCCGCCAAGGCTATCCACCAAATGGATTTTCCACGGTGCTCTCAATTTTGCTTGCAGTTGCCTGCAAGTTGTTCTGTAAGCTATTTTGGTCTTCATGGTCATTAGGAGAGCTGAAGCAATTATTGCCATGGCATTGCCAAAAAGGGGTCTTTTCCTCGAGGACGTCCTTGTATCTCTACGTTGTTTTCATCAAACCAATCCGATGATTTTTCCGTGTTGAGAAGCCAACCTCATTTGCTGTTGCTTCCTGACGGATGTTTTTATTTCCTTCATTGTTGAGGAGTAGCATATCACTGTGGGCATTGCTAGTGTTTCTCAGGCCTTTCGTGTATACTTCCCTCTGGAATTCCTCGCAAACATTGACAGTTGTTGATCTCCTGCAAGGTTTGCTTGCTTTGGGCCGTCTGTGACGTACAAGTGTCCCTGCAGGTACAGAGTTATCACCATGCACCCACTAATTGGTCCTTGTGGACAACTATTGTACCGC